>RXPK01000646.1:0-190060 GCA_004143645.1 Protaetia brevitarsis
TCAACATTCATGTAATTTTTAACTAAGTATTTTTTAATAAATAGTGATTAGTTGTGCTGTGTCTTTCCTTACTCCGAGCTCTACTACACTTTCAAGATATCGTGCAGACGCGCATATAGGATAGACGATTTTTCAGTTAAGGTAAACAGCTAAGCATTTAAAGGTTCACTACATGCAGATCTTTCGCGAATATTCACGTACCCTGTGTAGCCCCAGATGTTTAAAATTGTGTTAAGAGATTACAATTTTGAGGGATGCATTTTTCACTGCCTCTTCATAAATCTCTTTCTAACCCTGTATGTTTACATCTTCGCCTACACTCTCAACGTAAGCATCCCATAGTGGCATGTCGTAAACACCAAACACGTAACTTGTGCTTATACTATACATAACATCGTCGATTAGACCTGCTTAGAATTCTTCGTATGCCCGTTTAAAATACAATATAGACTCTTAAAGGGACATAAATCAGAAATAAATATACATATGTTGGTTTTACTATTAGAAACGTATCTCAAATATTATGGGTTTCTCTGTGGTAGGTAGGATGGGGTCAAGTGTTTTTCTCGAGTATTTTGCCGTGATTAAATGCGTTCTTTGCATTTTGTTATCGCTTTGAAGTGTCGAAACTTCCTAGAAATGAAGTGGATTTCATTTGAGTTGAGAAATTTATGACACGTCTTCGAAAAAAATAAAAATAAAAAATACGTTTGCTTATATAGGTTATTATTTAAAAAGATTTCAACCCATTTTCGCTAACTTTCACCAGTGTTGGGCCAAAAGTAATTAATTACCTGTGATTACAGAGTAATTTGATTACAAACTAATTTAACGAAAAACTAATTGAATATTCAATTAGATAGTAATGTAATTAGGAAATAATTTAATTAAAATGTAAATAATTATTTTGTAATTAATTACGTAAATCAATTAATTTGCGAACAATTAATTGATTTACGTATTTACAATTGTTTGTATTGTAACGAGCGCCAACTTTTCAACTGGCGGTTCCGATAGGCGTCCCTAGATGGCGCTAGCATAGCGGAAGAAGAACTACCTACGACGAATAACAGAGGGCAGCACCGGGTCGAAGATTCGAGAATATTCTCCAGAATCTTCGAGGACGTTCTAGAAGGCCCCCGAACAATCTGGAAGTTCGCGCCAGCTATAAATAAACGCGTCGGGTTGGCCAGGAGGCAGTCAATCGATACGAGTTCGATAGTGCGGTCGCGTTTGAATTAGTACATGTAATATAAATATCGTTTACATAAATAAAGACATTAGTGGTTAAGTGATATAGTTAATAAGTATTTTTAATAGATTGTAATTACCGTAATAGTGTTAATAGAATAAGTGAATTTAAATATATCGCCTGTGTGTTTTTCTAAAACCCCGACAACGTTTTAAGAACCGAAAAAACGTCACAATTGGTGTCAGGTGTGGGGTATTTGGCGATATATTAGTGGACTAATAGTGTTAATTAGAAACAATGGCAGCGAAATACTGTAAATTAGTGGATTTGAAAGTGGTAGACCTCAAACGGGAATTAGAAGAAAGGGATGAAGATACGAGTGGAAGGAAGGCCGAGCTTCAGTCGAGATTACGAAGAGCAATAGAAGCAGCTGGTAAAGATCCTGAGACATATTTGTTTGAAGTGTCTGGTGGTAATGGCGAACTTCTAGTGGAACTTAGAAACATGGAAGAGAAAAATATTGGAAATTCTCGCAATTTAGAAGAGAAAGTTCTAGAAAATTCTCAGAAAATATGGAAAATTCTAGAAAACTGGAAGAAAAGATTGAAAACATGGACGAGAAGAATTATAGAAAATTCTAGAAAACTAGAAGAGAAAGTTCTAGAAAAAATTGAAAACATGGACGAGAAGAAATATAGAAAATTCTAGAAAACTGAAGAGAAAGTTACAAAATTCTAGAAAATTGGAAGAAAAAATTATAGAAAATTCTTGTTAATGTAAAACACGAATTAATGAACAGAATCGACGAAAAATCTAGAATGATTGAGAATTGGACGATCGCATGAAGGTGCTAGAAGAACAAATTCATTCTGGAACCATACGAAACACGGAAGAAACTGGAAATTCTACCAATACGGGACACTCAGATGAAACCAAGAAATCCAGTGCCCATCTGTACGGTTCAAAATAAATGTGACCTGCCTACATTCGACGGGAAGACTCCCTTGGAAGACTATTTACGCTGCTGGATACCACGGCTTACGGTATATGGGTGGGCGGAAGCTACCAAAGCAGCCATGTTATCAGTAGCTCTGCGCGGCGATGCGTTGAAGGTACTCCAAAGCTATTCCTTCGACGGAGCGACAAAATTACCAAACACTACTTATCAATTTGGAGATGCGTTTCGGTAATAAACATCTGCAGCAAGGTATATCGCTCGCAGTTGAAAAATCGCTGCCAGAGGTCGAACGAGACTCTACAGGAGTATGAAGCTGACGTCGTTCGTCTGGTTAAGAGTGCGTACCCAACGGTACCGGAAATGTGTGCGAGAGTCTCGCTGTGGAAAAATTCCTGGATGGCCTGCTTGATAAGGATACTCAACAGGCAGTGAAGCTCGCTCGGCGCAAACGTTGAACCAGGCTTTAGCTCAAGCACTAGATTTTGAAGCCGTGAAGCAATCGGTCAAAGGACCTGCTCGCGTCCGTGTTCTAGGGAGTCACGAGGAAGAAGAGCCATTAGAAGGAATTATGACGAAATTAAACGAAATGATGACGAAAAATATGACGGAATTGATGACGAAAAATATGACGGAATTGATGACGAAAATGGAATCCGTGCAAACTAGGCAACCAGGAAGACGATGCTGGAATTGTGGAAGGATGGGCACGTACGTAGTCGGTGTCCCGATCCACGAAAACCAAAGCCGACGGAAACTAAAATGGGCCGACGAGAAGGGGCGATCGTCGACCTATGTAGCTGATGCCCCAGTAACACCAGTGATTGTTGCTTCAGTGGGATGTAGACCTAGCAGCCTCGTCGTGTATGGGCATGTAAATGGGAAACCGAGAGATTTACTGCTAGATACTGGTGCAACAATGACAATTCTTCGGCCGGAAGCAGTGGGAAAGAAGAACCGGATACATCCAACCAGATGGACGCTACGTACGGCAACTGGGCAATCAGTCAACGTGTTGGGGGAGACGATGGCCCACTTCGTATTGGTGATACTGCATGCCAGTATCGTGTAGTAGTTGCAGATATAGAACAAGACGTAATCCTCGGAATGGACATAATGACAGAATTTGGGTTCAAACTGGACTTGCAAGCAGGAGTGTTGAAGGTTGGCAAAGAAGAAGTTATTCTCAACCATGCAAGAATATGTCGGCCTGCGTAGTGTTAGCAGAAGAAGTAACTGTGGCGAGCCGCAGTGAAACCATTGTGGAAGCGAGCGTGAGTGGAGACATTCCCAAAGGGCAAGTTTTAATGCTGGAACCGAGAGCGATTAGCGGTCAAGGTCGTGGAATACTGGTCGCTAAGCAGTGATACAAGCTGGAGAAAAACTGCCCGTCCGACTGATGAACGTCAATAGTTATCCAGTAAAGCTGAAGAAGGGCGTACCTTTGGGAAGTTGTGCTAGTGTGTCGTCGATTGTCAACAAAGAGGATGGCGTAACAACAACTCCAGATCCGCTTCCTGGATGGTTGAATAACTTCATTGACTTGTCTTGCAAGGATTTGACACACAACAACACCATACCGTGAAACAGCTGCTTGGACGCTACCAAGATCTTTTCCAAGCAGAAGACCGGAACACGGGGGCAGGACTAATGTTGTACGACATCGAATAGACACTGGAGATGCCCAGCCGATCCGCCAAGCCCCCAGAAGATTGCCATGGCGAAACGAGCCGAAGCAGAACAAATTATACAGGATATGGAGCAGGATGGCGTAATTGAACCATCGAACAGTCCATGGGCTTCTTCCAGTGGTACTGGTGAAGAAGAAGGATGGTTCAACTAGGTTCTGCGTGGATTATCGACAACTAAATAATGTAACCAAGAAGGACAGTTATCCTTTGCCCAGAATCGATGACACTTTAGATACCCTAGGTGGGTGTGAGGTATTTTCGACCCTCGACCTGAAGAGTGGTTATTGGCAAGTCGAAGTAGAGGCAAAGGATAAGGAGAAGACGGCGTTTACGATCGGGACAGGATTGTGGCAATTTAACGTCATGCCATTTGGGTTATGTAATGCTCCCGCGACGTTTGAAAGATTGATGGACAACGTACTGAGAGACTATCCTGGGAAACTTGCTTGGTATACCTCGACGATATAATTGTCTTAGGAAAATCTTTTGAGGACCATTTGAAGAACTTGGAGCAAGTATTTCAGCGATTGAAAGGAGCGAATTTGAAGCTTAACCCCAAAAAGTGCAACCTGTTCCGGAAGCAAGTGCACTACCTCGGCCACGTAGTATCAGAGGATGGAGTGTCGGTTGACCCAGGGAAGACAGAAGCGGTCAAGTCTTGGCCGGTTCCGAAGGACAAGCATGAAATAAGAAGTTTCCTTGGCTATGCACTTATTTACCGACGATTCGTTCCTGGATTTGCTAACATCGCCAAGCCTATCACGAGACTAACTGAAGAGGGCAGAGACTACGTCTGGGAGAAGAGCTGCCAGGATGCCTTTGAAGAATTGAAACAGAAGCTGACCACTGCGCCCATCTTGTGCTATCCACAGGCTGAAGGAAAATTCATTTTGGAATACTGATGCCAGCAACGTGGGCATCGGAGGCGTGTTGTCCCAAGTTCAAGATGGCCACGAAAAAGTGCTCGGTTACTTCAGCAAAGTGCTGTCGAAACCGGAACGCAACTATTGTGTGACCAGGAGAGAGCTGTTGGCCGTAGTTAAGTCTATAGAGCACTTCCATAAATATCTCTATGGCAGGAAGTTCTTGTTAAGAACCGACCATGCGGCATTGATGTGGCTGCTACGCTTCAAGAATCCGGAAGGGCAGGTTGCCAGATGGATAGAGCGTCTGCAAGAGTATGACTTTGATTCGGAACATCGGCCTGGAACAGTCATCGAAACGCTGACGCACTATCGAGGAGACCCTGTTCCAAGGATTGCACGCACTGCTGTCGTGCCGAAGAGAAAAATGAAGCAACCTGCTTGAGGACTACTGTCATAGATGATAGATGGACTGAAGACCAAATCCGAGCTGACCAGGAGTCTGACGAAGTTTTGAAGCGTGTGATGGAGTGGAAGATGCAAGAAGCGCGGCTAACTGGGAAACGGTAGCACCATATTCGCGAGAGCTAAAATCGTATTGGGCTCAGTGGGGCTCTTTGGTAATGGAAATGGTTCTTCTCAGACGAGTGTTAGAAGACGAAGCTGGGACCAATAGCAGACTTCAGATTGTGGTTCCGAAAGCAAGAATTCCCGAAGTTTTAAAACTTCTTCATGATGGAACATCGGGAGGGGCATCTTGGAGTCGGAAGACTATAGAGAAGGTCAGAGAGCGATTCTATTGGGTTAATTGCAAGAATGACGTGAAAGACTGGTGCCGGAGATGTACAACTTGCGCCGCTGCCAATGGACCTTCCCAAAGGAAGAGGGCCCCTATGAGGCAATACAACGTTGGCAGTCCTTTGAAAGGATTGCGATTGATGTTGCCGGACCATTTCCCACGACGGAATTTTGAAATAAATACATCTTGGTTGCAGTAGACTACTTCAGCAAATGGGTGGAAGCTTACGCATTACCAAATCAGGAAGCTGTTACAGTGGCTGAGACTTTAGTTAAAGAACTTTTCAGTCGGTTTGGTGTGCCGCTTGAATTCACTCCGACCAGGGACGGAATTTTGGATCAGCAGTGTTTCAAGAGATGTGCAAATATTGGGTATTCGCAAGACCCGCACAACTGCCTTGCACCCGCAATCAGATGGCATGGTGGAGCGCATGAACAGGACAGTTATCAAGTATCTGTCAAAAGTTGTCGCAGACCACCAGCGAGATTGGGACCAGCAGCTACATCTATTCTTGCTGGCGTATAGAGCATCGGTCCACGAAACCACTGGCCAAAGTCCATCTAGTGTGCTTTTTGGACGAGAACTGCGCTTACCATGCGATCTTAAGTTCGGCTTTAAACCGAATGAAGAAGTAGTTGGAGATGACTATGTTTCGAACTTGCGGAGGCGAATGGATGATATTCACGATCGGGTGAGGGCGAATATCCATGAAGCAAGTGACCGCATGAAAGAACACTACGACATCAGAGCTAATGAAGGCGGATATCAGCCTGGAGACCTGGTCTGGCTGTTCAATCCTCAGCGACGTCGAGGCTTCTCACCTAAGCTGCAACGATCGTGGGACGGGCCTTACGAAGTGATAAAGCGAATTAATGACGTCATCTATCGCATCAGAAAGAAACCCAATGGTAAAGCAAGAGTGGTGCATTTTAATCGCCTAGCTCCTTATCTTGGGGACAATCAAGAGGACGAGCAGATGGTCCGAGTTTGTAGACTCCCCGAAGAAGAACTCAGCTATGAGGAGTTCATGGACAAGTATGGGAATGGCCGCAAAGTGCGTCATGGTGTAACAACGGAGATTCAGGAGGATTTGTTTTTGGCTCCTGAAGGGTGCGCGTTAGCACATTGTGTTGCCCAAGATTTAAGAATGGGCAAGGGGATAGCTACCGTCTTCCAAGAAGAAATTTGGTGTTGTCCAAGATCTCCGAAGCCAGAACCCTGAGGTGGGCAAGGCTCTGCACTTGCCAGGAAAGAAATGGCCTTTATTCTACTTGGTGACCAAAGAAGCCTCAGTTGGCAAGCCAACCTACCGGACGATGTGGGACAGCCTGATAAGTTTAAGAGAGCAGCTGTTGGAGCTGGAGATCAATAAGATCAGGGTGCCAAAAATAGGCTGTGGATTGGATGGCTGGACTGGAGGGTCGTAAGGAACATGCTCGAAGAAATTTTCCGATATACTGGAATAGAGTTCCTAGTATGCAGCTACAACCCGCGGTCAGCAGAAGGGAGGCGACGGACGGTAGCGTGCTATTTCTTCCGGACCTCGTCGTGTAGGAATGGAGAGACTGTTCGTATCTTCATGGAGGTGATAGTTCCTGTTCCGGGACGGAACAGATCTAAGGAGGGAGCAGTGTAACGAGCGCCAACTTTTCAACTGGCGGTTCCGATAGGCGTCCCTAGATGGCGCTAGCATAGCGGAAGAAGAACTACCTACGACGAATAACAGAGGGCAGCACCGGGTCGAAGATTCGAGAATATTCTCCAGAATCTTCGAGGACGTTCTAGAAGGCCCCCCGAACAATCTGGAAGTTCGCGCCAGCTATAAATAACGCGTCGGGTTGGCCAGGAGGCAGTCAATCGATACGAGTTCGATAGTGCGGTCGCGTTTGAATTAGTACATGTAATATAAATATCGTTTACATAAATAAAGACATTAGTGGTTAAGTGATATAGTTAATAAGTATTTTTAATAGATTGTAATTACCGTAATAGTGTTAATAGAATAAGTGAATTTAAATATATCGCCTGTGTGTTTTTCTAAAACCCCGACAACGTTTTAAGAACCGAAAAACGTTACAGTATATATTATGAAAGTGCACTTCTCACAGGAAAAATCGGGACACCAGCAATCATGAATTTTAAAATTTCTTGGGTGTAAATGCAGCTTTCAGAGGATATATGCCCTTATCAAAGCCATAAATCACTTTTTTGTGTGTATTATTGCGATCAAAGGTAAAGACTAAAAATTTAAACAGAAATATAAATGTATATACAGAAAAAGGTTTATACATTAAATAAACACATTGGAATTTCAGTGGCGGTGTTTCCTTAGAAATACCGAATACGGAAATATTAATACAATAATATACACATAACAACCAAAACGCCTCTTGCGTAGACGGCACCATTTATAAATACACATATATGTATTTAACTTGTTTGATGTTATGTAGAGATAATCCTTTTTTTAAGAAAACATATGGCGATGGGATTTTAAAATTATATTACCTATTACTATGATATTAGTTACTTAGTTTTTGATTTATGCCCGCAAGTAATACTTTAGCAATAGACAATATGTCAATCAGCCTCCTGAGTTTTTGAACAATGTGATTTTCACATTGATTAATTACACTATTATTGATGGATTCATTATTGTTGTTTAGTATTTTTAAATATTGTATTACCACAAAATATTTTTCTATGTATTAACAAATTACCAAAAACAGTTTAAGATAATTTACAAAATTTTTAAAGCAATTAATTTCACAAAGAAATTATTTATTTTATTAACCCTCCGTTTATTGTATTTTCAAGAAATATATCTTAACTATCGCCTGTGTAATTCACTGTCGTTCTATTTTATTGAAATATAGTTAACACTTTTGGTCTGTAACACAGTTTCGGGCAGTAGCAACGAAAAAGTATTAAATTTATCAAATTTAACAATAAATATTTTAGCACTAACTGAGATTGACGAACAATATGCTTTCTTACAATGTTTGTTATGTATTATAAATCCAATAATGTTTAAATAATTGTTAATAAACCTGTGCTACATAAAGACAGTTTGTAAAGAGTGTTGGCCATATTTCAAGAAAATAGATCAACGACGTCATATTACACAGGCGATAGCTAAGATATACATATTTCCTGAAAATACAATAAACGGAGGGTTCATAAAATAAATAATTTCTTTGCGAACTTAATTGCTTTATTTAAGAATTTTATAAATAATCTTAAACCTGGTTTTGGTAATTTTTTATAGATAGAAGAAAACTTTATAGTAATACAATATTTAAGAATATTAAACAACAATAGTAATTAATACATCAATAATAGTGTAGTGAATAAATCTGTCAAAATCACATTATCCGAAAACTGAGGAGGTTGACTGACATATTGTCTATTGCTAAACTAATACTCGTGAGCACAAATCGAAGTAAGTAACTAATATCAAAGCAGCACTAACAACTAACATAATATTAAATAATAAAATCCCATCACCACATGTTTTCTTAAAAAAGAATGATCTCTACATAACATCAAACAAGTTAAATACACATATATTTCTAAATGAAATCTTTTTGTTGTTTTGTATTTTTTTTTCATTGGTATTTCTAAAGGAAACGCCGCTACCGAAACTCCGATTTGTCTATTCTATACCTAAACCTTTTTCTCTCTATATATTTATTTTTCTGTTTAAATTTCTAGTCGTTACCTTTGATCGCAGATATACATGATTAAGTAATTTATGGCTATGATAAGTGAATACGTCCTCCGAAAGTTGCATTTACAATCAAGAAATTTGAAAATACTGTATTGCTGGCAGTGTTGCCAATTAACAGAAGACATATTTCACTAGATCGGGATTATAATTCCACCAGAAAATCACTAGAATTGGGAAAGGAATTGCTTTATAAAGTATTTTAAGAAAAGCAAAAATTTTATATATTTATGTAATTAATAGTGTTTCTACTACAAATCCCCTTTTATTTAATTTTTTATTTATTATAATTCGCGCAATGTTACTTTTAAAAACCTATTACACAAAGTACTCTTTATTTTGTCTATTATATTAACACTTATTAGGTAGTCGTCAAATATTAATAATTCACAACAATATACAGTGCAACCTCGTTAAGTCGGACCCCGTATCTTCAGATAACCCGGATCAATTTTGAAAGATATTTTTTTTTTGTTAACCTGAATCAGCTCTGGTCCCAATTGATTCGGGTAAACGAGGTTCCACTGTATAGCTATATAACTGTAACCGTGTTTCATAAAATCATAATCATATTCTTAGTTATTATTTTGTACTTTTATTTTCGTATACATATATGTATATGTAATTTAGTCTTCGTGTTCAATGAATTCACTAGATTTATTATTAAAATTAACGAAAATCCATTAAACTTTTCACTAGCCACTAGAAATGATTTGTTTACACCAGACGTGCTTTCAATACACCAGATTTAGTGAAAAATTCACCAAGTTGGCAACACTGATTGCTGGTGTCCCGATTTTTCCTGTGAGAAGTGTACATTTAAACTATTTGTTTATGTCTGCACGTTATTATTGGAGCATTTGTATTTGATGCTTTATTTTGACTATTTAAAATCACATACTTCTATTCTATAGTACCGTTTGATTGGACTAAATTTTGGGACAGTTCCCACATCGAAACCAGGATAAAATAATTTTTTTTTGTACAATACCGGATAAGAGGATGCGTTAAAAATGTTTTAAATGATATTTTATTTTACATTGAAAGGGGTAAGAAGGGGAGCGGGATGAATTTTTTTATATGATAAAATTATTTCTTTTCGCCATACCGTACGATAAACGATAACACGTGCAACATGCAGCGGCACTATAGCCACAAAAGCTAGAAGTAATGTCGGCATAATTGATCAAAAGCTAACATCCGCAAATCTATCTTCCACGCCTCCTTTTTTTTGTATTTTTGCAAGTAAAAATAACAGCTTCTATAAACAATCTTATATTTGAGTTGTTTTCTCAATTGAAAGAAGTGTATACACCTCCTAGTTAGAATTCGGCGTTAGTTGTTAAGGACATCTAACGCAAAACTGTTTCCAATAAAATTACTCCCGTCAATAATTTAAAATTATATCAAAATAAAAGATTAGGTAAATAACCTACAATTTCATTACAATGTAAAACGCTATTTTTATTTACAATACAACGACACCCCCAAACATTTCCCATTTAACCGTTTCCCTATCTCTTCTGATAACCGACGCTCACCATTGGTATGGTGAGCGTCGAAATGTGGACACACTGTATATGTATATTGTTAAACACGGACCCGAAATGTACAAGTTTTATATTTATTGATTGACAAGGAGAGCATATTAAGTAATAGTACAACACAACCAAATATTTAATACTCCATGAACTATTTAATTTTATTCGAAACCGTGCAAACATAAGGGCTGTTCGAACATGCAGTTCGCGAACGGTTCGTGATCACGTGAACCAATCAGAGAAAAGATTGGAGTTCTCGCGAACTGCATGTTCGAACAAACCTATTGAAAATTCAACCAAATTGGAAATAATTCAAAAACAGTTGAGCTGAGAAAACTGGTAACAAATGATTCAGTAAATACATTAGACCGTTAAAAATTGCAATTAAAATAAGGAAGTTGATAGCAATATCCTGTGCACCGATAGTGCTATAAAGTAGAGAAAATATTTTCCTTAAGCAAATTAAGTATTTTCCATAAACAAAGAGATCATGAGGACTGTAGTGTAATAATAGATACATACAGGGTGAGTTTTTTATCTTGAGACAACGGAATATCTCTAAAACACTGCATCAAATCAAAAAAAGATCTTAATAAGATTCGTTCTAATGTAGGGGGCTCACTGAATGGTGCCGAACTCAATCCCTCCCCCCTCGAGTGGGAGAGGGGACAACTTTGAAATCTTAAATGGGAACCCCCATTTTGTATTGCTGATTCGGATTCTACGCCATCAAGTATGTAGTTTTTGTTCGAAAGTTTTTTTTTCGATTCGTAACAGATTGCGCGGTAATCGCAAAAAAACAAGATTGTGAACGTCTAGAAAAAATACACAAAAAAGAGAAGCAAGCAAACATGATTTTGTGTTTTTTTTTTACTTTAACATAAACTAACATTCAAAAAAGCCATGTGTTCGAAATCTGTCCCCTTCACTTCGATACATTTATTTATTCGCAATTGGAATGCTTATTTCAACGATACAAAACGTAGTACTTGACAAGCTGTGAATACTTACACATTGTCCGATCCCATTTGATTATTAATTAGTAATCCAATATAAATTTAGTTAGTGTTGAATATTTGAACAGTAATGGAGGCATAACATTTCAACAAGAGAGAATTGAAATGATTTACATCTATGGAGAAAGTGGTAGAAATTATCGATGATGGCTGTTAATCTTTATTCATAACGTTTTCCCGACAAGGTGCGATCGCGCGCTTCTTTTACTGAGTCGTTTAACAGTTTCTCTAGCGAAGGAACTGTACAGCAAGGAAAACGTTAATCGCCGAAAAACAAATTGCTGGAGAAAATAATGAAATCGCGGTATTAGCTGCAGTAGCTAGCACTCCGCACATTAGTACCGAGAAATTAGCTCGCGATCAGGAATTTCTCAGTCCACTATCTGGCCAAATATTGTAGCGTAGGAAATATATCAATTTAGAGTTTCCATGCTATCAAGAACTTCCATGGCGATGATTTTTAAAATCGGAGTGCGATTTTGTCAATGGGCGCTTCAACGGATACACAATAATCCCAGTTTTTTTGTGCGAGTATTATTTTCTGACGACGCGACATTCACAAATCACAGTATGGTAAATCAACACAACATGCATTTACTGGAGTATCAAAAATCCCCATTGGTTCCGCCAAGTTGAACATCAACATTTTTGGAACGTAAATGCTTGGTATAGAATAATCGGCAATAAGCTTATCGGTCCATATTTCATCGATGGAAACGTAAATGGTGAAAAATATTGAAACATCTTGCAGAACGAACTTCCAGTGTTACTTGAAGACCTTCCTTTGGACGTACGACAAACAATGTGGTTCCAACATGACGGCTGTCCAGCACATTATTCAAGAATAGGCACGAGAAGTTATTAGATCGAGCCTACAATCATCGATGGATCGGAAGAGGTGGTCCAGTGTCTTGGCCTGCAAGATCGCCAGATCTTCCTTCCCCTGACTTCTTTTTGTGGGGCCTTTAAAGTCTGAAGTTTATACAGAAGTGCCAACCACGAGGAAAAACATAATTGAGTGAATCACCAACGCTTGTTCAAAGATTACGCCGGAAACACTTCTCAGTTGTGTGAAATCATTCCAATTGCGAAGAAATAAATGTATCGAAGTGGAAGGGCACATTTTCGAACCACATTTCTCAAATGGGTATGATAAAGTAAAGTTCTTCGTTGTTGAATGGCTTTTTGAAATGTTATTTAAATAAAATAAAAAAGCACAAAATCATTTTTGCTTGCTTCTCTTTTTTGTGTATTTTTTCTAGACGTTCACACGATCATGTATTTTTGCGATTACAGCGCAATCTGTTACGAATCGAAAAAAAGTTTCAAACAAAAACTACATACTTGATGGCGTAGAATCCGAATCTGCAATACAAAATGGGGGTTCCCATTTGAGATTTCAAAGCTATTAAGGGGATCACTACATAATTTGGGTCCAAAAAAAAATATATATTTTTTTTATTTTTGATTATCATAATGGAGGGCTTTGTAGTTATTTTCGAATAAGTTTCACGAAAATCCAAGCAGTAGAACTGGTCGAATTATTTTTTATTAAATTAGTGAAACCACTTTAACACTTAAAATTGATATTGGCACCCTGAATATCAAAAGTGCTATAAGGTTGAAAATATTTTCTTTAAATAGATCATACTCGGCCATCACTACTCTGCAAGTTTCGCAATCAAATTTCCTACTAGAAGTTCGAACAATTCTAATGACTAAGTTCGGTGGGACAGCCTGTATATTGTTGTGTTTATATTGGACTTTCCCTATATTCCGGACTACATTTATAGAAGAGCAGCCATTACATATCGCTACTTTTTTAATGAATTGCAATTATTTGTCGAATCTCGTCTAGTTAAGTGGGAAATTTATTAGTCTATTTTATGTTCTCCACAGTGATTTGAGTCGGTCATTATCAATCTATTTGTATTGATTTGTTTTCTATTGGTATTCTAATATATTTTTTATCAATATATTACCTAGGAAAGGCAGTTTGGTTGTTCATATCTTCTTCTACAGTAAATTTAAAACTATCGAATTTTGAGTTTTATTTTGAGGTGAAATCGGCGATGCGGCAAATTCTAAAAAATATTACAATTTCGTTTTTCGTGTCTGTTTCGAATTTATTAATGAATAAGTTAACAATAAACGGGGACAATGTGTTTCTCATTACTGTTCCTTACGGTTGTTCAAAATGCTTTCTTTTTATATTAAATTCGTAAACTTTCATTGCTAAATAATGTTTTGGAATTGCACCTGCCATGAACAATAACCATAGATAAGATAAAATAAATATGTCAGTTTTATCTAAAACATATGTTAGATGATTTGGGAATCCCCTAAAACTACCTGCGTTTCTTAGATGTCTTCTGCTTCGCAATCAGTTCAGTAAGGTGACTCGATTTATCCGTTGGCTTGGCGCTAATGTAACGGCACCTCCCGCTCCCTTTAATGAATGGTTCAGATTGTCCATAGTGGCCAGAAGTTCTTCCAAATTGTGGAAGTTCAACTTCTTGTACGGAATATCGCAACCCATCAACATTTTGTAGTACGCTAGATCGTAACACAATTCGTAATTACTTCAAAACGTTAAAGTAAAGAATTGGAAATATCACGTTCAATTGCCTGAGATCGCATCTTTCTTTCGTCGACAGCAAGCAAGATCGTTATGTTGCCGTAAACTTCCTTCTTCAAACTCTTCCATCTCGAGCAAAACTACGAAGGCGTTGTTAATATAAATAAATTAAATAATTAACCGCGCCGTTAATGATATGATCGGATTTCAAAAACAAAGGATTTATCAGACGAAGGACAAAGATCTACTTCGCGAGATTCACGGCCAATCAGGCGGGAAAATTATGTATCAGATTGCTTTTATTTCTCCACGAAATCGCAACATAACTTGAAATTTAGCCTAGATATGTAACAAACCATGACCTATACGACTTCTCTCTCGCGTTTTGGCTATTCGCGCCGCTTAATATAACACACTAATCATTTGAACGTTGACGTTTCTACTACGAGCACGGCGAATCGCAACTTGAACACACACGGTAACCGGTTGAATGAAGGAAGTAAAAGTTAATGAAAAATTCATTTTTTTTCACGCGCGCTGGTCATGGAATCCCGTTACCGCGCGTTCTTAAATAAGAAATTCCAGTCGCGTTATCATTCTAGTCGCAAATATCGGGGCAAAATATGCATGAGGTAACCTACGTTTTTTGACAAGTTACAAGCTGTCACATCACTACGGCCGTTACTGGAGATTGGACGTAAGAAGGCATATAGGCAGTCAGGTACTTACGCTAGATGGAAGACCTGCTGTTTCGTTAACGAAGAGATTTTCGTCAGGAAAAACACGACACTGGCTCACTTCGGTAAAGATTAAACTTTCTACAGTTCACTTTGAAAAGTGCGGCGTAGCCAGCGATCACTGGGTGTGAACGATTGAAATAATGTCAAATGTTACGGTTGTAAACTAGGTAACGAATATGCGAATAAACGAACAGGATTTGCGTATTTGTTCGTATCGATGTTCGTTTGATGGGAAGAAAATATAAATAAATAAAATATTCTTGTTGATTTATTCACTTCTAATTTATTACTTTCGATAAAGAAAACTGTGAAAATTAATTTATTAATTTTTATGTTAGATCTATGCATACCTATATATTCTGCGCCATCTATACTCAAATTTATTAATGTACCTTACAAAAATAAAAGTGTTTCATATTTTGTAGATAAAGATCTTCACACAGAAATAGTTTTGTGTTTTAAACAACAAATAATATATAAGCATGAATTACTTTGTTAAATTTGCTTAAAAAATATTTATTTTTCAAATTAATTATTACATATTATTATGTGTATTCGTCTTACGTTTACCACAATGTACTATTATTGTTATTTTTGTACTTGTAAATCTAACGGGATTGAATTAAATTTAACTTAAATACCCTACTGTTCTATTTTTTCTATTTTTTGGCAGCTATTGGCAACATCTTTTGGATGAATTACAATCTCGAAATATAATGTACGCCAATTTCTATTTACCAACGTACTCATTTTATTGTGTTCCTAAACTTTTGTTTCTTTTTTACAAATCATTCTATTGTAGAAAATTCCTGTGTTTTTTTTTTATTTTTTAACTGGTGCGTTTCTTGTTAACGATAAGACGAGATGTATAGAAGACGCTATCGGGCCCTCAGGTTTGTTACCAATCTTTTCAAGTTCTTTTTTGTTTTGCTGTTATTGAGATTTCTTCGTATTTCAATGTTGTTATGACGGAAATGCATTTAAATGTTTTGCCTTTAATTGATTTTTAGTATTTATATAAATAAATTGTTTGTAGAAAATTTTTTAATAAAAAGTAAAACTAGTCTGAAAATTAAAAATAGTGTTGACCTTGTGCTAATATTGTACGATATTCAACTTGAGATTTTTTTTTGTAGGAGGAAAAATAAATAAAAAAGTTATTGTAAAAAAATTGTATTTATGATCAAAATTGTATATAATATATATAGATAATTAGTAATATATCTACGATATATAAACAAAGCTAATGCCTATTTACCTGCTTAGATGCTTTTTGTAATGTGGATGTACAGTCCCTACCAAAAGAAAGTTAACTTCGCGAATATGGAGAGAAGGCGTATTAGGACAGACACAGTATTCAATCATGGTACCAATATATTAGGTATGCGGATAAATGTTTAAAAATGAATTTAACATTGCGCATAGTTTTTTAGCATGCGCATTCTCAGACGCGTCATTAGTATACCTACTTTTTTTATCTTCTCGCATTGTGTTTCTTGTCTAAATCTGGTACCTACAAATAAGCTCACACGTATCATAACCGGAGCAAGAGCATATCTAACTATTTTTGTCTACCGTGGTTATTACCATCGCTTAGCGACGTAAAAAGAATTCTTTAATATCAATTTGTTTGTTATTGTTATGAAAATACGTGCACATGCTTTTGAACAGTATTTTGATGTATTCTTTGGTTTAAACAATAAATTTCAATGTTTATTCGTTTATTCGATATACTGGCTGATTATACAAAAACTAATTAAATTACATATATCTGGATCGAAACACCTTTAAATAGCGTCATAAACTAAAGTAATTGGTTTTACGAACGGTTATGTACCTTTTTTTTTATTTTGTGGGAGCCATCTGACATATGGAGTCTCCGGAACACCCCTCTTGCGCTTTTTGTATGTAGTCTCTTCCATTTATTCATTTACCCATTAATTGTACCAGCCATTGCAGGATCCTAGAAGTAATCCTGAGTTCATTCTTGGCTTGCCAAAAATTGCTTGTCTACTTGCGTCTAGAATCTCGCATTCACACAGAATTTGTTAAGCATTCTCTGTCCCCTCATTACACAGTCTACAGTTGATATCTCTAGTGTTGATTCGAATTTTCTGTAGGCGTCCTTTCAGTGTACAATTAACTCAAAAAATTATGACCCAAGTTCGTACAACAAATTCGTAGACGTATTTCTAACTATCTACCGTAATGCAATGCCATCGTAATCCGCAACGGAGTGGGCTATCGTCTCGAAAGATTAATACCTTTACGCTGCGCGACAAGGAATGTAGATGTAGATGCTGAAACGTTTTCGGCTGGGCAGCGATTTGCATTCCTAGAATTAAAAACCTTTGTAGTTTCGCCAAAGGATTTTATATAATAGTCGTAATTTTTAACTCTCTTGTTCACGTCGAAATTTTATTTCAATCAAATGTTCGTATTTTTCTAACAGACCCCCAAGAACATCGCAGATGATACCTCTGGAATCAACCTGCTATCACACTTTGCGTATAGGCTGCATGGATAAGCCGAATAGCTATTCCTAAAACGAATGAGCGTTGTTTTCGTTCGATTTAAACTCAATCTCTTTGTTGTCACACCATGCAATCATGTTACTCGCTACTGATTTTACCGTATCTCAAACATGCTCAAGATTTATCAGAACAACACAACTCGTGTCGTCAGCATACTGCGTCAGCAAGCACTGCCCAAGTGCATGTTCTAAATCATTTACCTGTAATTGAAATAATGTTTTTTGCTGGCCCAAGTATAGAACCTTGTGGCACGCCGCTCTTACAGCTTTATTTCTTCATTTCGGAGTTTTAAGTGTCCAAGACCATCTAAGTTCATCTCGGATGTTGCTTCTACGTCGAGGAATGTGCACACAAGACTTCCTTAGGTTTGCAGAGCATGCTCAGCCTTCTGTACGAGGTGATGTAGGCTGTCTCTGTAAATTTCCTGTTTGATACGCATAATGGTCGGTGTAGTAATACATTATCCCTTATATGTTTGTCTAACAGTTTTTCAAGAGTCATAAGACATCAGACTTATTGGTATCAGAGACTTTGCTCCATCTTGTTTCGTTTTGTCAGGTTTTGGAATAAAAGTAACTCTGATCAGCCTCCAGGAGATTGGGATGTATCCTAGTGCATCATCATACAATAATTGTAAAAATATTATTGCAGTAAAATATGAACTCAGCACTCGCGAAACCACATAATTTAACAGTTGAAATAAATGATTAAAGAATAGAGTGGACCTAAATTTGATCCTTATGGTATGCCAATGTAAAAATGGAGCAGACGCAAAATTATTGAAGTGAGTTATGGAATAAAAGCTGTAAATTTAGAAGTAAGCCCAAGAAATGGTAATTCGTGAATAAGTAGTTTTGAAATTTTAGTGTAAATAACATCTAAAATCTTCTATATTTCATTATAGAATGCCATACTCGTTGTTGGATATGCACATCCAATTAATTATTGAATGATAATAATAAATATAGCCTATTCAAACATTAAAGACAATCTTCTTGTCGCCTAGACAAATTCTCCTTTTGCCATAAACATAAATCTGAACAACACCAAAATATAGATTTTTTAACCGCGTTTTAAAGTTTGAAATTACTGCAACAGAAACTTTTACTTATCACGTACAGCATAACATTTAATTTTGAATTCAAGCATTAAGAATGAAACAAGAGCTACAATAAAATAAAACTGTATTAGTTTTTATTGTTTTTAAAATAACACTGTTAAAATATATTAAGTACATAAAACTTACTTAAAAACCTTATGTTTATAAAGTCATCTAAAAAAAATATATAGCTGAAATAAATTAAACACCTTTATGACTCTTCAAGTTCGACTATTTTGCTTGTGGTGGCAAGTGGATCCAAGTCTTCAGCATTAGGAGGGCGTATGATACCATATTTTTCCGCGATCTTCAAAGCTTCTTGTGCAACATGCTTGATGTCGTTCTTCTTATCATCTTCAATCTTCAGCAAGGCCATCAGGATCTCTAGAACGTCAGTTTCTATTAGTTTTTCCGCGACTTCCCTACTGCTGGCTATCATATTTCGCACTATGTTCACTCCTCTGTATTGCACGTCTCTATTAGCGTTGGCCAAAAGGTTGTGGATCGCGTCCAACCAAGATTTCAAGTCGTAGACTTTTTCGCAGCATTTCAGACTGGAAGCCGTCAAAATGGCTACCGCTCCCGAAGCCGCCAGAAGGGTTTCGACGTCTTCGTCCACGCATAGCGCCAGCAGCATTTTCAATTTGTCATTTTCACCTTCGTAGATCTTAACGACCTCCGGAGAGAAACACATATTGGTAACGCATTGCGTCGCTGCCCTGCACAGCATCAAATGGTCCTCGTAGACGTAATGTTCGATTCTGGCGAAGCCTTCTTCGTTTAATATCCTCAAACGCGCCGTCTCGCTTATTTGGGCGATGTTGCACAAACCCATGAGGGCTTCGAAGTTCTCCAAGCCAGTACAATCAGGATGTAGTGACGATAATAACGGCCTTATCACTTCTAAGGCCCTCTGCCCAGGGAAAGCCACTTCAGGATTGATGGTAATCGCTATCCTGGCCAGTGCTTGCGCCGCATACCGTTTTCCTTTTTCCGTACCGTTCAAGGCCATCTTTATCAACACCTTAACCCCGCCCTGCTGCACAACTATTCCTCTGAGGTCTTGATCTTCACATATGGCGTTGAACACTCTGCAGATCAGTTCTTTAGAGTTGTTGCTTTCGGTCTTGGACAGGGCGACTAGAGCCGTTGTGACTCCTTCTTTGGCGAGGACTTGAATTCGTTTTAAGACGAAATCGCGATCGTCCAGTTCGTGGTCTTCCGGGATGTGATGTTTGGCGAATTTCGCTAGTTCTACCATTTCGGGAAGGACTTCTTGTTTCTCGTAGGCGTTTACTAAGTTGACTAGGGTTGTGATTACGCCGTAAAGTACCGATTGGTCGCCAGTTTTCGCCAGTTCGATCAAGGATTGAAGGGCCGGCTTGTCTTCGATTAATTTTTCTTTAACCTGTGGAATTAATAATTGCGAAATTATAGAATTCGAAGTCGTAAGACGTTTATTTTATCCAGTAAAGTATTACATTTCACCCGTAAGTTTAGAAAGAGATGGATTTAATTTTTCTGTTATACCGTGTGTCCCCGCATGGAGTTGACAAGAGGAAAAAAATCTTTATCATTGATTTTACGACAAAAAGTCATTCTTTATAAGAAGTTCTGCTTGTTGAGTAGATAAATTAACCATCGGAAAATCTAAGATTAAATGTACGGAATGTCCACAAATTAAGATAACATGAAAATGCTTCAACAGAAGAATATCATTTATTGCATTTTAGAGTTTACTGTTAACAGAAAATGTTCTTTAACAACATAAAATTAGTTAAAATACAAAATTTTAAGTCTAAAGTTTAAGTATTATGATTGTATGTTGGTAAGTTTAATTGAGGTAACGTGTTATCTGGAAATTAATGTAGATAATCATAATTAATCTTGGCGATCAAAGGTTGTTGTATTGTCTAATAATATTGAACTGCAGAACGTCATTAATTGTAGATTTGTCATTTTTTTTCCGTTGGAATTGCAAAATGTTAACTAGGAAGAAGGTATTTATTTGATTAAATGTTTTGGAATTGGAAATGTATCTTATCGAGACGCTATAGACATGTTTCACGAAAAAAATCCCAAACACTGCAGTATCGCGCGAAGCACTGCGCAAACTTGTGCATAAGTTTGATTTAATTGGTAGTAAATGTTAAGAAACCCAAGAAAAAATACAATGAAGACGATACGGCTACACTTTTGGCAGTAGATTCAGTGATAGAAACACCAAAATTATCATTACGGAAACGACCACAAAGACTGAACATTAGTAAATCTCATTAGCAGAGAATTTTTAAAGAAAACAAAGTTCGGCCGTTTGAACCACAGTTCCGACATACACTTGAAAATGGAGATGAAGAGAAACGATTGGATTTTTGTTTATGGGTTGGTGAGGATTACCTCGTAGATACACGTTTTCATAGAATGATATTTTTTACTGATGAAGCAACCTTCTGCACCAATAGTCGGGTTTCATCACAAAACAGTCGCTATTGTGCTTTTCATAAGCCAAACTACGTCATTCAAAAACGAAGTCAATGTTATAAAATAGTAAATGTTTGGTGCGGAATTTTTTACGACCCAATCGTTGGATCATATTTTATTGACGAGAATTTGAATCAACACGTTTATGTGCGTGTTTTAGAAACTTATCTATTACCGTTTTTAGATAATTTACCGCTAGAAATGCGGTGTAACATTTTCTGGCAACAAGACGTATGTCCTGCTCCTGCGACGCTTTTGGTACGGCAGTGGTTGATAGATCAGTTTGGAGAAAGATGGATAGGATCTAGCAGGAAAACCAAATCTGGTCCAATATGTTTTCCTGCTAGATCACCTGACTTGATACCTCTTGATTTTTTTTTTTTTGTGGAGTATTTTAAAGCAAAAAGTTTATGCAAATGATCTGCCGCATGATCGGGAAATACTAAAAGCACGAATACAGAATGGGGTGAGTGATAAATGTACCACAA
This sequence comes from Protaetia brevitarsis, assembly GCA_004143645.1. NCBI lineage: Eukaryota > Metazoa > Arthropoda > Insecta > Coleoptera > Scarabaeidae > Protaetia > Protaetia brevitarsis. The sequence continues at coordinate 21,705 of RXPK01000646.1, forward strand.
ACCATGCGCAAGTCTATGGTGAATTTATTAAAAGGGCGGAGGTATGTGTGGAAGTTGGAGCTGGCCTTGTAGAGCAATTTTTGTTGACTTTAATTAATTGAAATTTTGTACTTAAACTACAAAACATGCAATAAATGATACTCTTCTGTTGAAGCATTTTCATGTTATCTTAAATTTGTGGACATTCTGTACATTTAATCTTAGATTTTCCGATGGTTGATTTATCTACTCAATTACCTACTTTTTATAAAGAATCAATAATAAAGATTTCTCTAGTCAACTCCATCCGGGGACACACGGATATAATAATAATAATATGAGTAATATGTGTTCTATATAATAACAATAATAATATAGTGAGTCATCGGCATAGAGTTGTAAGCTACAGGTGAAATTATGAAAAAAGAACATATGTGCAGTGTCAATCGAAACCAGTAGCAGACCCAATACAGATCCTTGCGGAACTCCAGATCGTATCATAGCCCAATCAGACACATCACCACCAGCCACTAGGCTGTAGTGACTGGTGGTGATGTGCCTCCTGCCAAACAAGTAGGCATGGAAAAAACGCAACCTCTCCCAAACCAATGTAGTGAAGAATAGCTATCAAGAGACCATGATCAATTCTGCCAAAGGCCTTGGAGAAATCCAATAGCACCAATACTGTTAATTTACCAATGTCACTCGCACATATGATGTCATCAACAATACAAGTAAGAGCAGAGGTGCAACTGTAACCTGGACGAAATCCAGGCTGGAATGTAGGCAATAAATGAAATTTCGACAGATGATTACGCAATTGCTTGTCAACAGTCCTCTCCAAGACCTTCGTCAAAACGAACAAGTTGCTGATTGGACGTAACTCAGTATTGCTAACAGGGTTATTATTCTTTGGCACAGGAATAAAGTGGGCTCTCTTCTAATCAGTAGGGAAAACTTCAGTTTGAAGACAAAAATTAAAAATGTGTGTTAAGACTGGCAGAATGGTGGGGCAACATAATGACAGCATTTTTAAGCATTTTTAAATGCCATCTGCTCCAACTGAATTCGAATGGATACTGCAAATTATGGAAGCGACCTCTGACTCACTGGTATCACAGAAAGAGATAGTCAACGCCAGGCCTCACATTGAAATTGTAGAAGTTAAATACGTTGGGATCGGGCAACAAGGAGGAATACGATGTCGAAATAAAATGATCATTTAGACCGCTTACATCTAGAAGGTGAGACGGCACAATAGGAGACCTCTTTTTGTAAATGTTCAGATCACGTAAGTAATTCCGAAGTGATTTACTATTCGAATTTTTAAGTCTATATTGCAAATAGGCTTTTTCTCGGCTAATTGCAGCAGTTGATAGATCTCTGAGAGATTTGTATTCATCCTAGTGAGCAGTCAACTCACTCGACAAACTCTCAACTCACAAAGCCCCCGCTAATGCGCTTTGGTGCAGGCGACAAGCAAAAAAGAAAATATATAGTACGTAAAAAAAGTAATGAAATGAAATATACAGTACGTAAAAGAGATAATGAAATACACACAAAACAAACAAAGCCTTGGGCAATTATAATATATATAATATTTGCTCGCGGCCTGCAATACAGCACTTCCTTGCCTTGGTTTGAAATATACTATTAATTTATTAAACATGTTTTTTTTTCCAACTTCTACACACTTTTCAGCCCTACGTAGAAATTTTTTATACACATTGTGAATCATACCTTCAGTGACAGAATTTACCGCTTTGGTAATCTTTTGTTTTGAAATTTCGATATAGTTATCCAAATTAATGTTATAAACATGCTGTTTTGCATATCCCCATAAAAAAATTTTGCTCAGCTACTTTCCCATAGCTTGTAATATGAATTCATCCGAAAAAAATAATGTTTTTGCAGAAATTTTGATTTACAGACTGATTTTCTTGGTTAATATTTTTCGTAGCCATCGTAGAGTTATCTTTCTTGTTAAGTAGTTTATTAAGTGGAATATTGGCTGGATGGTAATAAAACAGTTTCTTAAATCTTGTAAAACGTTTCGACTGTTTTAAGCATTTTTTGATTACTTGGTTGTTAATTGTTTTAAAGTTTTTCACAACATTGCGTTGTTATGTCAAATTACTAATGAAAACGTATTAAAATATTGGTATAAATAAAATAAAATTGTATTTGCGATAACAACAATAACATATAAAATTTTACAAGTATCTGAATACAATTGGATTAAAATAAATACCTCAGCGTCCAATGTTAAATAGGACAATCCTTCGGCGGCCCATTTCCTCAAATCCTGCTTCTTTCCCGGGTGCAATAAGAATTTCCGGCAAGCCTCGGCCAGCTTCAAGTTCGAGCCTTCTGGGAACGGTTTCAAAGCCGCGTCCGTTCCCCCCGAACTGCCCAACTTGCACAACCCGACCAAGGCTCTAACTCTGACGGCGTCACTTGAAGACTTGTACAGGTGCTTCAGAATCCCCAAACCTTGATTGATGATCGCCTTCGCCTTGTCCATCTTGCTAGCTACCGCTATGATGCATTCGACCGCCACCTTCTGTTGGAGTTCGTCTTCCGTATTGGCCATGACTAGGATCATCTCCATTATGCCTTCCTTCGCGACCATTGAATTACCGACATCTGTCGGACCGCGCAATAAACTGGTGATCGCCACTGTCGCTCTGACCTTGGATTCGATGTCCGGTGTTAACAGCTTTGTCTTTGATGAAGTTTTCGACCTTTTCACAGAACTTGCTTTTTGCTGCGTCGTAGTACATGTTTTCGTATATTCTGGCCAGGCAAACGGCCACGACAGTGCGGGTTGATGGTGTTATGTTCATTGCGCTTTCGTATTTGTACTCCTCTAACTCGCTGGCACATTCTAAAAGCCGTTCTGTAAAGAGAAAATAAAAAGCATTTTAAAGAGATAAAATAAGTAATTGGGGTGGGGAGTTAGAAATAATATCGTTTAAGGGTGCGTGGCTAATAGTGGGGACACGTAAATAAAATAAACACTGAATAAACCTCATCTTGCTGCCATCTAATGACATTTGATTATACAAAGTTTGCAAGCTTTTTACAGTAAGAAATTAACAAATTAATGTATTTCTGCTAATAACTCTAATAATTAAGAGGAATTTTCACCAAGAAAAATTTTCTCCTCACGCAGGATTCGAACCTATACACTCTCGTTTACCAGACGAGCGGTCTGCCAATTAAGCCAGAGAGGAGCGTGTAGATTCGAGCGATAAATCGATCTATGTCGATATTAGATCTTGAAAGGCCGACAGGACGGCCAATATGCAAAGTTTGCAAACTCTTTACAGTAAGAAATTAACAAATTAAGTTTTTTCCTTTCTTGAAATAGCGGTTTTTTTTTGAAACAAGTTTAATGAAAATTTTTACTAAATTAAGTCATTTTTTTTAACGTTTCGACAATTTTTTTTATTGTCTTCTTCAGAAAATCATTAATCCATTTATACAAGTGAGGTCGTAAATTGTGCCCCCCCTTCATAGCTTTTGAAAGGAGTGTGATAGAGCAATGGAAACAAAACGAGGTGAAATTAGAGACAATTTGTGACTTTTGCCTATAGGAATAGCGCAACATGGGTTCTGGTGTAAAGTAGAGGGCGTAGCTATCGGCTTAAAATTTTAAATGGGAAATAATTTCATATAGAAGCCTATTGGAAAATATTTCTATTGCTTTTACGACAATGGCAACTAGTTTTACCACTTTATTACCAAGGTTATCAGTTTTTATTTGGGTTAGTTACTACCTTACTTTATTTCGATAACCCTCGTATTCGCTTTTTGGATATAGTGTATAGAAACCTGTAAATCTTACAGTAATCTGTAACATAGGAACTCCACACATGTCACACAACACTGACAGATAAGACCACTTTTTGCTAAATTTGCAAAAACGTCATTAGGTAAAATATGTCATATTTACAGCCATCACTTCCTAAGTCACATAAAACCACATATGAATACGAGGGGCTATCGAAAAAGTACATATGTACTCCATAATTAATCTTGGATAAGTTGATGAAATGTTGAAAATCGTAAAACTGTTTGCATTGCTATAAAAGTAATAGAAATATCTTCCAAATGAGCTTCTAAATGAAATTATTTCCCATTTAAAATTTTAAAGATAGCTACGCCTCTATTTTACATCAGAAGCCATGTGCGTATCCTTAAGCAAAAATCACAAATTATCTCTAATTTCACTTTGTTTTTGTTTTCAATTGCTCTATCCTCCATATATTCAAAAGTTATCAAGGGGGGGACAATTTACGACCTCAACTGTATATTATAATTATACATTATAACAAGCACTCACAAAGTTTTATAAATATTTACATTAACAATTTACATTTTATAAAAATAAATAACATTAAAATGTTATTTGTCAAAGGAATTTAACATACATGTGTGTGTAGCAACAGTTGTTAATTAATATTATTTATTTAATGTTATTTATTTTTATAAAATGTAAATTGTTAATGTAAAATTTTAAAAAATTGTGATGTGCTTGTTAAATGTATAATTAGAATATATAAATGGATAAATGATTTTCTGAAGAAGACAATAAAAAAAATTGTCGAAACGTTAAAAAATGACTTAAATTTAGTAAAAATTTTTCATTAAATTGTTCAAAAAAAAACCGCTATCTCAAGAAAGGGAAAACATATATTTTACACTATCGGCTAAGAATAAAATTTCATCATTAACAAATTAATGTATTTTTGCTAATAACTGTAATAATTAAGAGGAATCTTTCCCAAGAAAAATTTTCTCCTCACGCAGGATTCGAACCTACGCACTCTCGTTTACCGGACGAGCAGTCTGCCAATTAAGCCAGAGAGGAGCGTGTAGATTCGAGCGATAAATCGATCTATGTCGATATTAGATCTTGAAAGGCCGACAGGACGGCCAATATGCAAAGTTTGTAAACTATTTACAGTAAGAAATTAACAATTTTTTCTGCTAATAACTGTAATAATTAAGAGGAATTTTCACCAAGAACATTTTTCTCCACGCAGGATTCGAACCTACACACTCTCGTTTACCGGACGACCGCTCTGCCAATTAAGCCAGAGAGGAGCGCATGTCGATATTACATATTGAAAGGCCGCAGGACGGCAAATATTACAGTTAATAGCAGAAATACATTAATTTGTTAATTTGGTTATACATTTTGATACGAATTGAACTGAACCAGTAAACATTTACTTATAGATCATCCTTAGTTCTCTATTTTTATTTCTATATAAGATAAATTATTTTTATTATTTCCATACCGAATAGAACCAGGCATTTACGATATATTCCCCAAAAACTAAACATGTTATTTTTCTCATTAACCGCAACCGCCGATTTTTTCTTTCCTTTGCTGTACGCATTGGGTCCGCAACCTTCTCAGTTGAATGCTCGTACAATGTATCCAAAATACTGCAAATGTACTCGACACACTTGAAATAGTAGAAATGCTATACATTTCAAATCTGTTCAGATATACTATATGCCCCTTAATCCACGATTGCCGTTCCACTCTGCCCCCAACTATTTTGGCAAATATTTTCTATAACCACCACACATGTAATCATAAGTATTCGTTGTTAGGAATAGTACCTACACTTTATTTATGAAAACTAAATTATTACAAATCATCCCAACACCGTGCTCCACCTAAAAAAGGTTCTACACGAGGCTAACTATTCTAAGTACTGTATATACTACATAACAATTGAAATGATCCTACTCTAACTAAATAATTTCCCTATGATTCTTAATAACAAAAATATAATACAGTAGCCTCGCGACCATATGAATACTACTTTTGAGAAATGATGAAACATGTGAAATGTGATTAGTTCACATAATCGCGAGTCTACTGTAACTCAGTCAGCTATCAGTTATTATTAAATGCGCCCATGGAACGACTTTCGTTATCTCCTAGCATTCGCGAAGGACACTGATTATATATAATATACTTATTAAAATCAATGGCCACGGAGTAAGGGAAAACCATGGAATAGTAGCTACAGAGACATCTATTTTGTAAAAGAATTATGAGTTGTACCGTTATTGACAGTAATGAATTTTTTTGTAATCTTGCCCACCCTTAAAGTCTGCATTTATAAATGTGAGATTTTTGCTTTAGTTGAGTAATGTGATAACCGCATGGCGGCCCCAAAAAGCCGGGGCCTTTCGGGAAATTCCCGATTATTTATAAGTTATACATTTGAGCCCTAGTAGTTATAAAAGCACCGAAGTATAAAAAAATATTTTTTTTGTAAGAATAAATGATTAAATAATATATTACCTGTTATTACATTTCTTATTAAGACGTGTATATATTTATAACATATAATAAAATAATATTTAATTTCCTACACACAGTTCAAGGTTTCATTTTGGGGGTAGTTTTTTTTTGAGTTGAGTGCATTACTAGAGGATTAATTTATAGAGCTTTCAAGGTCATTTTGTACTTGGTAGATTTTTACAAAATTGAGGTGGTACATTCTGCTTTTTCATATTCTGTTTTGAAAAATACATGTGTATCTTCAATATAAGTGTATGAGATTTTTTAATTTGCTTTTGCATTTGGCATAATTCTTTTTCTTCTTTTTGCGCCCAACAATTTACATGTTTCTTTCGTAATGCGTTTACTAATAACTTTACCGCACGTTATTCTTGAACTCTATTTTTCAAACATTCATTGCACCTCTTAATTTACCTATTATTTGGAAATTGTGGCTATAAGTCCTACTAAATCGCGCTGTAAATGTGTTTATATATGTGTACGACATGTTGGTTTGCCACGAATTTTAAGAGAGCTGGATAGTGAATTGTCGGTTACGGAACCCTTCGAAATGAATTATAGTTATATCAGCAAAGAAAGCGTTTTAAATTTTCTTTCCTTTTTTTTTTGAAAACTGCATTTTCGCATCAAAACGAAAAACTCTTTAGTAAAATAAGCAAACCTTTAGGAACCAAATTTAATTCACCTGTTACTAATTACTGATATTTACTTTCACACATATCTAATTAAACAATATGCCAACAGTCTGTGTAATTAAATCTTTTTTTGTACATTGAATAGAATAACTCGGAGTAAATATCTGAGCATCTCAAGGAGTCTCTACTACCAACTGACAAAACCGCCCATCTGAGTTTAACATTTGGCGTCTTCTCCTTGTTGGAATTGTTACAAATCTTCAAAAAATATTATTAATCTACGTAATCGCTTGTATAAACTTTATACAAACAGCATTAGAACAAATCAAAAACAAGTCTGTACTTAGTAAACAAAAATTAATGCATTTCTGCTTTAACTGTAAAATAATTAGGGGGCATTTTTCCCCAGATTTTTTTTCTCCTCAATGCAGGACTTTTTTGGGGAAAAATTCGTCTTAATTATTACAGTTAATAGTAGAAATTACATTAATTTGTTATTGTCTCACTGTAAAGAGTTTGCAATCCTTGCATCTATACTTAGTGTCTGAAAATATTAAAAAGAAAAAACTATAGAATATGATAGCCGCTAGTTTTTAAAGAAATGCATACAATATAGAATTTGATGCAATATTAAAAACTAATAAGTGATACATGTGCGAGATAAATATTTTTGGCTTATTTGACACACAAACTTATGAGTGGAATGGTACATGTGCTGTAAATTATTGAAATATGTTATAAATGTACAAAATTTAACATGCAGACGCTGTAACTTACCCACCACCGAATATCCACTAATTGTTCGGCCACATTTAAGGCGTCATAATGTATATTCTTCATTAAACACCTCAATTATGCATCTCTAGCTAAACGCCTTATCATATGATTATTTACTGCAGTAACCAAATACGTCAATAATGTATTTATCTCATTTTGGTACTTTTTCACATATCAATGTTAGGCTTCGTGTCAGGTTTATTCTCCATGCCCGAAAACGTATTTAGAATCGTTTGTATACAATATTGAGCAGCGTTGACTTGTTGTTTCACAGTCTGCGTCTAAAATCTCCCAAAACCATGGCACTCCAAACCACTTGTAAACATTTTAATGTCTTCTGGGGATTATGCTTACATACTCCCTAATATTCTTATAGAGGCAATGAAAATCTCCGATTTTTCTCGATTTTAACTAGTTTGCGTAATTGTTGAACAACACCAGTTTTAATTATAAGATCAGAGCCACATTTTCTCTAGCTAGCACCATAATGTTATTCATAGCCCGTCTCTCTTTTCTCTTATCGGCAGTTATGTCGAAAGCAATTTTTGACATACTTTCAACTTTAGTTGAAATTTGAGCGTTCTGCCTGGCTCTTTCTTGCACAACTTTATACAGTCTCTCCAGAATAGGTTGTATCGTTTTATTATTTGGATCATCATTAAGAATTTGCCTTGCATCCCTGTAAGCTTCTTCAAAAACGCTCTAGAGTTTCTAGTGCTTGAGATCTTCTAATAATGCTTTCGGAATCGTTCGCACGATTTCTAGTGACTTATTACAATCCTCCACAGCGTCGTCGAATTTATTCAAACTTCAAATGCACAGCGGCCAAGTTCTTATAGTATACGGCTAAATCTTTATTGTCACTCGGAGATAAATTGATAGCGTTTTTATAAAAAGTTAAGGCTTCTTCGAATTTTCCTTCCTTAAAGGCTTCATTGCCCTTTTCTTTGCAGGCGTTCGCTTCCTCTAAATTAACGACAACCATTGTAAATTTTATATTTTTTCTCCTACGGATTTTATGTTACAACGCCGCAATGAGGTTAGGTTTCAAAAATGAATAGAGCATTCCAGTTTCTATTTATAACGGGAAATAAAAACGTGGTGAATTTTCTCGAACGCTCTAGTAATTTAAATTTAGTCACTTTATTTATAGATGCAGAAAAATACATTTGAGATAGTTTCAAGTGGAAGGGTTGTGTGTTGACGTTTTGTCACAGTTTTGTGTTTTGATATGACGTTCACCAGGTGAAATAATCACTATTACTTAGTTAATGATTTTATTAGTACAGCCGTTTTTTTTTTTTTTTATATGCTTTAAAATTGATTTGAATTGGGAAATTGGTATATTTATATTATAATACATAATAAATTTAATTTATAGTACCTGATAATTCTTTATAATGGTTGTCGATACTTGTGATTTGAAATATATGTATCTTTTGTCACTATATAATGCTACATAATCACAGTACAGCACAGCGCCATGCAATTGAACCATGAACCTAATTGAACTGTAACTGTGTAACAGTCATCAACTACCTTATCTATGACAGTCATTTCTGTGCTGTCATTCGGTCATGGGTATTTTGAATACATGAATACAATTTTTAGATTTGAATCATAATTACGTTTTGGTTTATTTAGATTAATATTTGATCTATATATTATTTGGGAGTTGCTGTCACTTTCTATTTGTTGCATTCGAATTTATCATTCCTCAAAAACCATGGTTAAGGTAAAGAATTTAAAGGTGATATTTTTCCACCCAGATCTGGGTATTGGAGGTGCAGAAAGATTAGTTTTGGACATAGCAATAGCGCTATCTGAGCAAGGAATGGATGTGGGATTTGTTACGAATCATTTCGACAGAACTCATGCGTTCGAAGAGCTGAAGAATGGCAAGTATCAAGTTAGAGTTATTGGAGATTGGATACCTAGAAGTGTATTTTGTGTATGTCAAGCTTTGTGTGCATACATCCGAATGTTGTACCTCTCACTAGTGTATGTGTTGTTTTAAAACGAAATGATCAAAGCGATGTGTTTATAGTTGACCACAATACCAATGGCAGTGCCATTTTTGAAAATTGACTGAGAGTAAAGTGATTTATTATTTGCATCATCTGATTTGTTTTCAAGTCCACCGGGAGGATTTTTTAAGAAGCTGTATAGACGGCCCATTGATTGGTTAGAAGAGAGTGGCACAAAAAAGGCTGATGTTTTTTAGTTAATAGTAAATACACGGTGGTATTTATTCCACAAGACTTTTCCACAAATTAAGAAGGAACTCCATATTTTGTATCCTACAATCTCGAAATGTTTACCAAACACTGTTAAAACAAACTGAAAAAGAAGGAAATAAGAAAAGTTATTGAAAGAGTTAGAAAATAGCAGAGCTGATGTATTTTTCTTATCTATAAATCGGTTTCACCCAGCAAAAAAGCTTTAAATTGCTCTGGGAATCAATTTCTGTTTTAAAAATCAGTTATCGTCTCAGGATTTTAGTCGAGTGCATTTAATATTGGCGGGTGGATATGACCCAAATAATCCCATGAATGCAACATATTTCGATTTTTTAGTGACTTTTGTAATGAGAAAAATTTAAGTGATAAAGTTACATTCTTAAAATCTCCATCAGAGAAGTTGAAAACAGAGTTATTATTTCATGTGGTGCACTTATTTATATCTCCTATAAACGAACATTTTGGTATAGTTCCTTTAGAAGCAATGGCTGCGCTAAGCCTGTTTAAGCCTTGTAATAGTGGTGGACCTAAAGAAACTATAAAAGATACCGTGACAGGTTTTCTATGTGAGCCAAATGGGACTAGTTTTGCTAATTGTATGATTAAGTTAATGGATGAGGAGTTGCGTGAAGATATGGGAAGAAATGGCAAAGCTAGGCTAGAGAAATTGTTTACTTACAATACTTTCAGTAATAAAATTATGAATACTTGTTTGCAGAAACTGCTTGTAAGCTCATAAGATTTAATTCCATTTTTAATATTATGCAATTCAATAATATAGGTTATTTTTATCTAAACTTTTGTTTTAATCGGTTTAAAAATCGCGCGAAATTTTTGTAGTGTTATGAATTGAAAGATTAATCTGGATTACTTAAATGTTTCAAAACTTCTTCCGCTTTTTAATTGGATTATAAAGTAAACAATGTCCATATTGTACAATGAATTTAAGACTATACATTAAAAAAAAACCAGTACAGTAATTTCTAAAGAATTAATTCCTTTCGTATATCAGGTAATGCATTGGTTAAAATTGCTTTAATCGGTTTCAAAGTTACGCCAAATTTATTATAATCGATAGAGAGCGCTAACTTTCAAAACATCTGTCGCTCATAAAAAATAAAGTATTACTAGAATTTAATTTTTTTTTCGGGTACATATGAATTGCACTAGCTTGAAGATGCAAGAAGTAAAATCCGATTCTTAACCGGACGACCAAAATCGGATGTATCGTGAGGTGTGCACACCCAGCTTTAATTCGATCTCAACATTTCAGTGAATTTCTTTTTTCCGCATTGGCATGACTGCTCAAAACATTGTCATCAAGTCAGATTCTGTCAGTTGTGTCGTAAATAAATAATCGTCGCGTCATTGTAAATTTATAGATTATTAAGAGTATAAGCTTAAAAAAATGGTAAATTGTATCCTTTGTTATTTTTTTTCTCAGCAATTATGATACCTAACGGTCTCTTTTATCAACTTCACGGGCGAATTATTTTTGTTATAATGAGACATAATTTCTTCTAGTTTCAGTTTCGGGTTAAATATGTTCGCCGTAGATGCTAGGCCTTCAAATACGACCTACAGGGTGGTTCTCAGTGGCAAATGTTACCGGGGTAACGAAAGGCAAGATGTTGAAAATGAGGAAAAGTAAGTTATTATAAGCTGCCCTAAGAGCAATTTTACCACCATTTCTTTCATTTATAATGCCCCCACAGCTTTAGAACAATTGACAAGATTAAATATAAACTATCCTATGCTTTTTAATTGACAAATAGAAAATGAACGTAAAACACACTGTGGCGTTTTGGAATTTGTTGCGGATGAAGGGAATGTATATCCTGCCACTTTGGGTGAGTGTAATGCCTTTTACTGGCATTAAACTTGGTTTTGACATTTTATTTTTCTAGATGATGGCATAATTTAATGCTAGAAGAAGGTGACTAATTCAAATTGAGAGTGTATCTCTTCAATTGGATGCCTTTTTCAAATTCCACAACATCGTCTCCAGATTTCCTCGATATAACTAACCCAAAAGCTGTTTTGGAGAATTGCTTAAGAACAATTTGCATGTTTAACCACAGGAGATGTAATTGCTGTAAATACAATCAGAAAGTTTATGAATTATGCGTGGTTAGAAACGCACCTTGCTGATGCGATAAGCATTATCGGAGTGTGATATGAATGTAAGGTAAATTTCGATAATGTCATCGAGCTGTGCGGTAATCTATCAATTCTATATTTTTCTTATATTGTAGGTAGAATTTGCAGCACTGGTCGGTTACCAAGAAAGAGAATATGAAAAGAAGCCAACGAAGAGGACATGGTGATTGATCCGGCGGATTTAATGCCCGAGCCTTCTGGATTCGTAGCCTTCCGTGGCAGGCAATCGTTTGATGGCAAGAAGAGGAAAGAATTCTAACATCACTGGATGCACCACAACCCAAACCAGTTTATGTAAGAGGGATTCCAGATTATGATTACCAATTTGGCACTTTGAGATTTATACGAGGAATAGAGAAGCCTGGGAGCAGTAAGGATAAGGAAAATGAAGAGTTTAAAGTTTTCAGCGGGGCTGGTTTTAGTCTAAAGAAAAGTAGAGATTGATTTGTAATGTTGTGGACCTGTGATTTCTTTCTAACAATTCTTTTATATATTTTTTATTAATGTATTCTGTTTAATAGAAATTTATAAAGGAGTGGATTTTTTATTTTTCCTTATCCAGTGCAGATATAAAGTTTTATTTTTGGCAAAAGATGGAAGCACTACGTTATATAAAAGGTTAAGGTTTTCAACTTTGCTCATATGTCTAATATCATTGTAATTGTTTATATAATTCTTTCACGGTAATACGATACATAGATTTATATAAAATCGGTATTTATGTATAATAAAAGTAATATATTTATGTATAATTTTGTTTATAGAAAACATTGTATCACAATATAATAAAGAAATAGAATTACAAAAGAAATATACTTTTCTCCAACAGGTGGCAGTCCTTTACCTTAGCAAGTGTGAAAGTTCTACAACCTGATGATAGATGGCACAACTACTAAAAAATTGAAAGTTGCAATTGATGGTTTTTAACTCGGCTCATATAGAATTCTTTATAGACTGTTCAAAGTTATCGGTGCACTATTGCTAACTTTATTAAGGCGGTGTACACATCCCTCTATTTTCGTAACACGAACTAAATCACTCTAATGCAACTCTTTGTCGAATATATTGAACATGAGATGGCGCTACTAGTACATTCGCTTACTATTGTTGAGAAAAAGTTTAAAGTGCAATTTAGAAGTGTGGGTTAGTTCTGAAAAGAGATGGTGCGTGTTTCGACCGTAAAACATATTCTTGGGAAATTCGCTTCATTAATGATTTATGATCATACGTTTGGGGCGCTTGCCTAATACATCGCGGCGTGGATATTCACTTTTCTCTTATGCATTTGATTGAAACGGGGATACTAGTGATTTTATTGTTATTATTATACTAGTTACAGTTGACGGACTTTCGTGGTATGAATATTTTGTGCACAAGTCTTTTTCAAGATGGCGTAATGTTATTGTTTTGTGTTTATAAATAACGAATTTGGTTTATTTAGATTATTTTATTTTTTAATTTTGTATGCTGTTTATTAGAATAATATGTTCGTGTGTATTTCTGTGTGGTGTGAATAAGAACTCAGCACTACAGGCATGAAGGCCCTTGGTTAGAGTGCCGGAACACACCGAGCCACTGAGGAAGTGCTGTCCCGAATGGTGACGCAACGAACAACCGGTACCGCATATTGCTGCTTGACTTTCAAGATTGGCAATGATGCCATGCTTCCATCTCAGCGTACGGCCGGCTGGTGTGAATAGTTATTGTGAAAGACTATTAGATTGTTTCATCGTAGCATAGTATTTTGCTTTTATTCTGCTCTAAAAAAAAAGTGTGCAAAAATAAGTTCTTACAATAAATCAAAAGTGCTCGTGGAAACATGCTTCAATATTCAAAAAAAGAGATGCAGTTTTGTTTTCTTTTCTGATAAATAAAATGTGGTAAATTCTCTGCATATGTTTTCTATATCAAATATATTCATTTTGCATTTTGTATTATAGTGCTCTACAGTGGTCAGAGAATGTAAAACAGTAGGATATTTATATAGACAAATTTATGGAAAATTCTCGAATACTCTTAAAATACATTCCGAGACTTGCAATTTAAACGCTTTACTTAGATCATTAAAAAACAATGTGACAAGACAATATATTTTAACAATGAATGTTTTTCCATGATTTTTTGTTACCAACAAGTATTACATATCAATTAGGATATTGGAAACCTTAAAAAGATTTGAACGGAGAATTTTGTTAGAGTAATATGGTTATAATTAAACAAATTAAATATTAAAGCAGTGATTAAAACTTTTTTCTTGTTTTATTTTATAATACATTATCCAGTTAAATAACTTCTAGTATATCTATATAAAACTTATTAAAGCTATTTGCTTATAACTTCCACTACCAGTCATGATTCTTTTTAAGTATTTCAACGTCAAAGCAACATCACAATAAAATAATATCTATTATGTTATAAGTATAATATAATACTTAGATTATTTATTTCGCTATCGTAGAAGATGCCTAAGTTCACTTTTATTTGTAGGTCACGAAAGCGGGTCTACATCAGAGGTGCCAACAATTATGTCTTACTGTTACACTGTGAAAAACACATTTACTCTTTTTCAATTCAAGACGAATAGTTAGGATTTTTAAAAAAACTTTTTTACATAATATTGTTTTTTCGCACTGCAAAATTACAAAAAATAAATAAAATCCCGTAATTTTTTTGGCAATAAAACTCCAATTTCTATTTTAATTGAATAATATATTACACTGTAATTCCTCTAAATATCTAATATCCTTGCATAGTTTTATAAGAAGAAATGAACAAACTGCTACAAACAATACATTTCCGTCAGAGAATTGCGCTACAGAAACATATAAAGCATAAGTATTTCTGTAATAATGACATTAAAAAGCATACTTTTGGTATGCCCATCTATGTCTCGAATGTTAAACTAAAGTAACATCCGTTGCCAGCAGATATCTGTAAAATTCTCTTCTATGTATCTCAATTTTGTTTTTCAAGTTGTTTTCATCATAATTAGATGGTTTAATTAGCTACTCTTATGTTTATTTAATTTCTACAACAATTCCCGAGGGAAGCCATGCAATTTTTATCTAACATTTACAGCTTAACATTTAAATTTTTGTTAATTTTCTACATCGCCTATTCATTCATCTTTCACATTCTGTTTTTAAGCAATATATTTTAAGTATGCAATTAAAAATGTATCGTTTAACTCGCGTATATTCATGTAGAGTGTGTAAATGCCCTTGTTTTCCAGAAAACCGCCTATGTTGCGAAAATAAACTTGAACAAAGTAACCCATGTTATACTGCCATTATGTTGGCGCGAAAGAGGTTTGTAAACGCCCCCTTAATATTGCAGCTACGATGTTCGTTAAATTATCAAAGATTTAGGGTTTTTTACGCTGATTATAGCCGTGTAATCAGAAAAACAAATGAAAATCGCGTTTACGAGATATAATAGGCTCACCTGTATATTTTGTCACCAATTGATAGAAAATTCGGTTTTGCACACAATATTGTTATAATAGAATGATCCTAATGAACTGGTATCAGACCCGGATGACCTTAGTAGTATGTTTAATCCATACTTTGGAACCTTAGCTCATGAGCTTCAGAAACAGTTTCCGGTAGACACAGACCGTACTTTCGTTCCACCAACTTCTGCTGAGTCTATTGTCTGTTACACCTGTAACAGAAGTAGAGATAGCCCAAATTATTTCTTAACTAAATAATACTTATGCTACTGGATGAGTTGATGATATACCAGCTCCAAGTATCAAATTTCCCCCATATGTTCACCAATACAGAAGATTATTAATAGTTTTATTGAAAATGGTTGCTTTCCAAATATCTTGAAAATATTAAAAATCATACCTCTATATAAAAAGGGTGAAACGCATCAAATTGAAAATTAAATGGCCAATTGCAATCCTGCCTGCTTTATTGAAAGTTTTTGAAAGTGCATTACATTCACGTTTGATGAGTCATTTAGTTAAAAACAATTTAATATCATCAAATCAACATGGTTTTATTAAAACTAGATCTACTAGTACGGCATTGGCTGAGGTAATTGATTACACTCTGTGGTGATATACGGCGGTGATACTGCAATCTTAATATCTTCAGAAACCCAAGAGGGGTTAGTAGATAACGCTCGCCACGTGTTGGGTGAAATGATGGAGTGGTGCAGAGTAAATAAATTAATTCTTAACATTAACAAAACAAAATTAATACATTTTGGGAAAACAGCTCGCAGTTGGAATTAAATGTTCAAAATAATGTGTTCACCTCGGTCTTGGAGTGGAAGTTAGTGAGTTTAACCATATAGACAATGACTTAAAATGGGATATTCACATGAATTCAGTTATTTCTAAGTTAAATAAGTCTCTATATGTTTTAAGAAAAATGAAAGCAAATAACAGCGATATTAGTAGATACATTAAAAACAATATATATTTTGCATATTTCAATTCGCATTTGAGCTATGGTCTTCTATTTTGGGGAATCAATTCCAAGACAAAATCAATACTTATGTTGTAGAAAAAAGCTCTTCGTATTATCTACAATCTGCAAAGGAGAGATTCTTGCAGAGAGTATTTCATTGAGTTGGGTATCCTGACGGTTTACACCTTTTATACGGGGTGTATCTAATAAAAAAGTAAATTTTGCTTGGGTGTTAACTACACGGCATATGAAGCACAAACCCGCCGAAACCGGATTTCATCATTAAAAAATAAAAGAATGTAAAATTTAGAGCCAAACATTCTTTAGTCCGGGCCTGATGCAAGGAAACATCATGTTAAGCACCCGCTAAACGTGGTATTATGTATAAATACATTGCACTCATTTAATATTATTCTTAATGGTATGCCGTAAATTCATTTAACGTCATTCTGAATAAATAAAGGCCCTTGTAAAAATAGAAAAACTGAGACATTTTAAATTTTTTCTTTTTATAAAATAAACATTCCTTATTTGTTAAGAGCATTCTACGTAAGTCCACAAAGTATTATTTTTAATATCCTGATAAGACGTTCGAGTTTCACCGGATATGCGACTTCAGTAGTTACAAAAAAAAGTAAATATTTTCTTTCGCTTTGTCGAATCGAGAGTTAGTTGTTAATAAACGGTCCACATGATTCTGAGTTATTTCTTTTGGATTTATTTAATCCAATAACGCAATAAATGTAGATACAGAAAATTTGCAAACACGCCTTTTTACTATGATGTCGTGCAAAAATGAATCTATACATTCCCGCGCTTTTACCGATGCATCAAGCTTCGATTTTCTTTATATGAAACCATGATGGTCCTGAAAAGGATCGTTTTTTCGAGACAGGAAGAATTTAAATAAAATGTTCGAAGTGGCGGGGATTCACACAAAAGTAACAGCGGTAATGGCTGAATGATAGTGGTATGTGGGGGTATACTCGGGACAGCATTTAGGTTGGGCACAGGTGCGGCTCTAGCCCACGGCATTTACAAATATTTTTTTCTCGTTAATGCTTACAGATAGACACCCTGTGCATTAAGACTTTTGTATCGTAAATGATTACAGCTGCTACATATTATTATATTTACCCCTCTATATCGAATACAACCTGTAATACATCGCAGTGCCTCCTGCTAACGTTCAAAATAAACAATTTCAATTTTAACAGTTCTGGGAAGCGTATTGTGTACTGGTATTGAAAAAAGGCTATAGATTCTAATTGCTGCTTATTTTGTTATATCTCTAAATTCGTTTATTGCCGTGTGCCTTTTTATCGTCGCTTTTTGTTCATTACTTATTTACTTATAATTCAAGTTGGAGAAATATGATATACTTGAGGCATATTTTTAATGTAGAAGGCACAGCAACAAGAGCCGTTGGAACGTTATAGAGATATGTTTCCAAACAGGATGCTACCATATAGAAAGTATTTTTTACTATTATTTCGCAAATTCCAAGAGAATGGAAATGTTTTTTTTAAAGCCGCGGAATTGTAGAAACACAATAAATATGTACCGTTTAAATATCGGCCAATACAAATTTTGCTTGATACGGACTTTAGATGAAGAATTGCGTTTTGTACGCAGTTTTTTTGCATAATTTGTAGAAAATAATGCATATAAATACATTTTGTGTAACGACGAGATCAACTTTTCAAAGAATAGATGTACAATATAAAAAAATATGCATCATTGAATCATTCTACATCCTCTTCTACCAATGGCTCGTAGGCCACAACACCGCTTTAGTTTCAATGTTTAGTTTGGCACTTACAATAATAAAATAGTTGGCCCACACTTTTGTCAAGGTTCACTTATGCAGAATGATATGTTGACATACTAGGTACGATCTGTAATGGATGATTTCGTAGATAATTTAAACTTGGAAGAGAGGAACTTTTTCATTTTCAACAGGACAGGGCTCCAGGGCATAATTGAGCACTAACTAAGAGGTTTTAATTTGTGGAGATAAATGGAGTGATACCAGGAAACTAGTTAGTTGGCCTGCACGATCTCCAGACTAGTCCGATGGATTTCTTTCCTGTGGGGATATCTAAAACTATGCGGATTGGCAGAAAACCGTAAGCATTTTGATTCAAGAGGTTTTTCCTTTTCTTATAACATTTATTCATTTTAGACTTAAGCGTAAACACAACAAAATGCCGTGATCATTTTTAATCGAAATGAAAATGAATTATCTCCAAAAACCCATACACACTAAGTTCCTAAGTTCCTAATCCTAGTTAGTATTGAGGGAGTTGGTCGCAGTGACCATCCTAGCACTCCAGTGTGCCGTTATATAAATCGTCCTTTCAATGGTGATGACTCATATCAGATGTTGTTCTGGTAAATATACCAAATTAGTATGTTGCAATCGTAGTTTCCAGCCAATTTTGTGCGAAATATTATTTGTTACTGGAATGGAATAGGGGATGCGCCATCTATGCGACAATTTCTCTACTACACATAATATATCTGCTCATCTGTTGTCTTATATGGGGAGAAAACTGTTAAGGCGCGGGGCCACTGCGCGCGAAGCGAAGCTAAGCTCAGCGAAACTAATTTCCTTGAAAATTAGCTCCCATGTAATCATACGTGCATCTTCGCTAGCCTAACTTCGCTTCGCTCAGCTTTAGTTGCCGCGTCCGCGTATGATTACATGGGAGCTAATTTTCAAGGAAATTAGTTTCGCTGAGCTTAGCTTTGCTTAGCGCGCAGTGGCCCCGCGCCTTTATACGGTAATAAATGCGATATTTATTTTTACTTCCATGTAAATATTTAGTTAAATTAGTAAATACTGCGCTAGCTTCAAATAAATTTACTAACCAAATTATTTGTTTGATTGAATACAGGAATATTTTGAATATTCCTAAATCAAGTAATAATTTAGTAACTGTAACCAAATGCATGAAAAATGGTTGAAAACAACAAGATCGTTTTTTCCGTGTATAACAGTTTTAAAACCTTCAAACACTATATACTACCGCAAAGTTCCTTGGCCTATAAGTAAATCAGCATTAACTGAAGAGATTCCAATTATCTCCGACATTTCTTTAACCTCACGCGAAAAATATTTACTTTTGTTCATTATTGTTTGTGTATCTGAGACTTATGCACGTGGGTACCTGAATAAAACTAAAATATTTCCGTGTAAAAAAGCACTCACCTTGAATACAGGTGCTTGCATTTTCCGTTAAAAGACAAAAATTTTAAATCAACGTATACATGCGTGTCCACGCAAATAAACTAAAACGTCCGGCTTTTTTATTTAAAATACTTTTTATAATTCAATAATATGATAACATACTTAAAAGAAACTAAAATATGTTGTTAAATATGTACATAATAATAAAAAATAATATGTAATGTGTATTGTCTTACTTAAACAGAAGTTATACAGACATTATAAAATATTAATCAAAACTAAGGTGCATTCCATTTAATTACGGTTACTTTTCGTCGAAAAATGTGCTTAAGAAGAAAATAGTCTACCGGCAAAACAGCACGCTACTTTCAATTAAAGTAAACACTTTTCTGAGAGAATTGTTAAATATTTTTGTTGAACATGATAAAAACCAAAAGTTATAAAACTTTTCATTTAATGCAATCTCGTTTCTCAGTGCAATATAAACCAAAACCACAATTTCTAAAGTAGAGTAGTAATGAAATAAATGAAAAAAGCACCCTTAAATCGCACAGTCATAAAATATATAAAAATGGACACTTACACAATGAAATGTTAACGAAATATCTGGATATTTTAAGCTGACGGTTGATATGATACTCCCGATTATTAATTATGTACTGGCCAGTACTACCGTCGCTCTCTGCCTATTAGTTAATTTAACTAAGTTGCCTGGTTTACTCTCAATTAGTTGATTGTCATTTAAGACCTATTGAAGCTGCCGAAGCGGACAAGTTCACTTCGTGTGAAAGGGTTCATATCAGTATGCTCCTTGACAACCGTCCGTTCAACTAGTGGAATCATCTAATCGCTTAGTCTGAAAGAGGCCTAGCCTGCCACTGAACGTAACGCTAATGACAAACTGCACACAATGTCGCCGCTCCAGTCATCACACTATAGCTTTGTTTGTTTGTGTGCTTGGAGCAGTATCTACTGACGTCATTAGAGTAACTTGAGAGCGTCTCAGAGTTGGATTTAAAGGTGGTACAAACAAACGCGCTCGATTGTAATATAACCTTAATTTTATTATTTACTATTGACAGATTGTCACAGCTATTATGAACAGGAAAAGTAAAAATAGCTTTTCAAATTAATGAATCTAGACTACAAAATGCATCATATACTAGTATTTATGTACCTACCAAGTTTTTAAAATATAATGATCGTTCTTTACATCAATCACATTGGTACTATTATATTATCTATTTCGTGCATATTTGATGCAGTTATAAATCAGATTACATTTACAAACGACATTTTACAACACGGTGCTAGTGCGAGTAGGTTATGTTGCACAAATTGCTCGTAATTGCTCGGACGTCGGACCGCGAGCAGGAAGAGCAACCTCTTTGTGATCTGGATTTGCTTGCTCTAAACAAACAAACACGCACAAATCATGCTCTAAAATACAAACAAACGCGTAAAATTCCTCGGATATGCTTAGATCAGACAAACAAAACAAACCTTATGTCGTACGCGCCACTCTAAATGCGAACACCCGAATATTCCCGAAGCGCACCGCTCTTATGCTGGCTGAAGCGACGATACGAAATGTGCCGCCGAGGTAGTCTGATTTGGGAAACGCAACGCATTCATTCAGGATGAGCGTATTTACAAAATTTACGTAGTAACACTGCGTACAGTTTAAAATTTACGTAGTGTCTACCTATCTAGTTAGAAATAAAAAAATAATCGCATATCCAACATTCGAAATAGTTACTAATAAATTATTTTTTTTTTGTTTTTTCAAGTAATATTTGAATACCTACTTTTGTTAGTAATTGCCCCTGATATTTTCAGTAAACGTCAGCTCAATAATTGGTGTTTGTTTGAAATTGTTTTGTAATGAAAGCAAAAGGGTTTCGAAAATGGAAATTAACAAACTAACGGCCGTTTGCACCTCTTGTGATTAAGTTATAATTAACACCTAATCATAATTAAAGTTTAAATTCCCTTGCACCGATTGCTTAACTAATAATTAAATCCTTAATTCGTGATTATCTTTAATCAGTACCCAAGGTACGAACTAACTCATAATTAAAGTTGGCGCAAGCGTAGTTTCTTTGTTTACAATCGTGTTTATAGGCGATTATAGGTTATGTTATGCAGTTTTTGGTTATAATACAAATATCTTGTGACTGTAAATTGAAATAGCTAGCTAATTAAAGTGTTCACTTTTAAGATTAGGACAAGTAATAGCGGCGTGCAAGAAATATATATTTGGCAGGGTTTTAGAAAGTCCAAGGTAATCAAAAATTAATTCCTGAAATAAAAACTAACAATAAATGTATTTGAGGATTACTCGTGGTTTCAGGTGGGAATGACCCAGATGTATTTCGTCATAGGAAAGGATATCTTTCTATAAATTCACAATTTTTATATGGTACTAATTTAAAAATAATGGATATCGTAGTACGATGGCCAGGGAATACACACGCAATACCAACCTATATTTCTGTCGCAAACTTTTTAATTAACTAATTATTAATTAAATTTGTTCGGTGCAATCCTATTCATATTTAATTCGTAATTAAATTTAATCTTTGATTAGTTAATTAAAATGTTAATCACAGACGGTGCAAACGGCCATAAGTTTCAAGTAATTAAGATATCTCCGGCTAAATTGTGATTAGAACTTATAAAATAAGTGAAAGGGAAAAAAAATAGAGAAAACAATATTAGTTCGAGCTAAATAAGTACTTAAATAAAAATATACAATCAATACACCACATAACTAGTTATAGCAAAAGTACACCAATAAGTGGATGTAATAATGGCATGAATACGTCAGCCTAACGGTAACGCATTGCTACCAGCGAATTCTCAGCGATATTAGATAGTAGCAATTTCCCAGAGCATGAGACCAGATTGAATAAAAAAAGTTAAATAAAAAAAAATTAAATAAAAAAATTAAATATTGTTTATAAAAGATTATTGATATTAAAAAAATGAATGATTGCAAAAGTACCAAAGGATGGGGAAGAGGATAAATAAAACAACGTTTATAATTTATTTCCCACGTTGCGACTGTAGGGGTCGTTTCGGCCAGTGAGGCGCCGGAGAGGTGTCGATTTGAGCGCCACTGGGTTGATGTCAGTGTTGTGCCTTCCTTGGCCCGACGCTGTCGCCCGGTACTTTAGCACAGCCCAGAATGGCTATTTTCCCAGTAGGGGAAACAGGGATTGGTACTTGCAGAATTTTGATTTTATAAATAATTAAATTGAATGAAAAAGTTAATTAAATGAGAAAAAAAACTAATGCGCCAAGGACGATAAAATTGAATTAATAAAACTCAGAAAAAACTATATAAACAGTTATATATAACAGTTGATTAGGTGAAGCCAAACATTAAATGATTACAAAGTATAAATACACGAAATAAACTTTTGGGAGTGACGTGTTATTATCAAAAATTTGTATTACAAAGAAACAAGAAAATAAAATCTACCTACTCGATCGAGCATGCAATTGAATACGACCTACCATTGTTTTAATGCGAAAAGATGAAAGAAAACAAAAATTAAAATAATTCAAAAGTTACGTTAAATTAAACAATGAGAGCAAAGACTAAAAATATCAAAGTTACGTTAAAGTTGAACAATGAGAGCAAGACTAAAAATAGCAAAAGTTACGTTAAATTTTTCTAATCCAATGTAGTTCGTTACTACAAATACCAGAAAAAATTGAATCTAAAATTAACTTACATTTAAAAACAATAATAATAATAATAATAATAATAATAATAATTTTATTTGATCCTTTAGACTGCATCCGCAGCATAGGAGACGTCCTGCAGTTACAATATAAAAAGGTTACAAAAAACAGTAAAATAAATAATATCGAATTTAAAATCTAGCTTAAGTACAATAAAGTTATCCTAAGAATTTATATCATTCATGTATTCATTTAATGAATAGTAACTCTTATCAAGCAGCATCTTTTTTAGCCTGTTTTTAAATAACTGCAGTGGCAACTGCTTGAAGCTATTGGGCAATTTATTAAAGGCTTTGATTGCTAAGTAATAATGACGTCGTTGAGTAAAAGTTAACCTATATAGTGGGATCTCCATCACATTCGAATTCCTAGTATTATAAGAGTGATGCTGTGTCAACTGGGATATACAATATAATTCTCTTGCAAACAAAAGTAGATGCAGTATGTATATTCCGGGCAACGTTATAATTTGCAGATCTTTAAATAATTGTCGGCAGCTTGTTCTAGACGAGACATCTGCCAGTACGCGAATTGCGCGCTTTTGTAACTTAAATACACGCTCAATATCACCCGAAGCGCCCCAAACTAGCAACCCATATGTAACCACAGACTGGAAATGAGCAAAATAGCACATACGTAAAAACCTCGAGACAACTTGGCCTCTTAGTTTCGTTAACAAAAAACAGACGCTGCCCAACCTCTTACACAACCTCATCGATGTGGCCCCTCCAATCACAACGTGTATCCAACGTAATACCCAAAAATTTTACAGAGTCTACCTGTGCCTATACTTTTTCTGTCACCTTCATATAATGAGAATACTCACGGTCAAGAGCATTTAATTTAAATTCCATGAATACAGTTTTACTAGTATTTAAATGCAAGTCATTTTGTTTTGAAATATTCACTAATTGTTAGTTAAAGGTGTTATTTAGGGTTGTTCTAGCTTGACTTATATTGCTGCTGGATATAATGAAAGAAGTATCATCCGCAAACATCACTGCATCACTCAACGGAAAATCATTGACGTAAATAAGATAAAGTAAAGGTCCGAGGACACTGCCTTGTGGAACACCACGGTGAACTGCCAAATAATGAGACTTACTCCCGTTTATGTCGACATACTGCAACCTGCTTGTGAGATACTCACAGATCCAATCAAGGGCTTTGCCCCTAATTCCGTAGCACTCCAATTTCTGTAATAGAATTTTATGGTTCACCAGGTCAAAAGCTTTACTTAAATCAAGAAAGCAACCTACACATGATTGACGCTCTTCCAGTCTATTATATAATATACTACAAAATTTAAGTATAGCCGATGTAATGCGCAAACGGTTGATTGCCACCAAACACCCTCGGAGCGAAAGAAGGTGGAAAGAGAGCCGGTGGATGAAGAAGAGAGCCCGCTGTCCAGGTACGCCTTAGGGACGCTGCTTGCGAGATCCGCGTCAGTGGGGTTCCAGGAGAAGTTTTCGTCGCCAAAATACAATAACTCAAAAACGGCTTCCGTGGAGTGGTTTCCTTTTGACCTGATATCCCCCACAGGTTACCGAACGGGTAATTTTGGTCAAAAAGGGGTACGGCAGAGCGTCGCCTCTTAGACGGTTAGGTCTACACACTTAGCGGGCTGGAGAGTAAGTGAAGTCAAGAAGGGAGAGGAAATCTAGTCCCGCGCTATGCCATTAAGTAGCCAAATAGGATCCGAGTATACAGGTTGCACGTGGTTCTGTTTGTACGAAATTCTAACGTCTTCAAGTACAGTGCGCACAAAAAATGTGCGCAATTAACAAAGATGAATAAATTCGAAGCTAATTAAGACGGAGTTTAATGAAATTTACAAAACAAATACATCTAAATAGATACTAAAAATTTGACAATTTAAGAATTTAGAAAAAGGTCACAAATAAAGTGGTACATTTAAAAAAAACAACTTCAAGGTCAAACGTGACGTTATATGAAATAAGTAAATAGCGAAATTCTCGGTAACTAGTAAGGTCAATGAATTTAGATGATTTCAGATAGGATAGTGTTTACAGTTGGAGAAATACGAAAAGGTGTTTTCAACACGTAACAGCATATACTCCCCTACGCAGTTCCTATTTGACTGATGCTTATTTACCCATCGAGCGATAGATATTGCGTCCCCACTCCCGATTTTTGCGATGCCGGTAAGGTAAAGTCAGGTAAGTGTGTAGTAAAAATTGCATAGTGCGAAGAAAATGTAACACTGTTCACATAATAAGACATTTTGATAAATTTTACACATAGAAGTATGTAATGTACGCTCAGTTGAAAGCCTTCAATAGATACACCTTTTATAATTATCAACGGTTTACTAGAACAAAAAGAAATTTTAAACACTGTCAATACTACACACTTACCCAGCAAAATGAGGCAAGTGTGTAATCGTTCCGCATTTTATATATTAATAGCATTATTCTTTAGTTCGGCAAAGAGTGTAATACTAAACTGATGCCCGTTTAATAAGGTATGATATATTCACAAGATACTCAAGTTATTACACGTTAGGAGATGCGAACTTTTGTTTGTAAAACTAGTATGAAGTTTATTTAGTACATTAGTATTATAACAAGAGGACGTCCGTATTTCAATTTTAAAAATAAATATAAACAAACTACACACTTGCCCCGGTTACACACTTACCTGACTTTACCTTAATTCACGATGTATCTAGTGTTTGGGGTTGATTCGGTTTTAGCTGTATGAATCATCCCGTATATCCAAATACTACATCGAAATACCTAGAGTTGAAAATTAAAATTCAGGTGTTTTATGAAAATATTTCACAGCAGCTGAAAAAAATGCAAATTTTGGCGGTGACTACAGCAGGTTCTCTTATTTATTCAGGCGGATTTAATTAATAGCTCAATGTGTATGGTAAATTCTTAATATAAAATGAAAATTTTAATATTGAATAATATGGAAAATGTTAGATTTCAATTTTAATTCCAGATTTCCTCGTAAATTATAAATTGTTTCAATTCAAATTCACAATAACGCAGCCGATGTAATATCAATTTTTCTGATTATTTTAGGCAAATTTGGTTATCGAATACGCAGAATATAATAAATTACTTATATACCATTATTTCCAAATAAATAATGCAGGATTCCGTTGAAAATTTGGCCCTTTGTTGTAAAGCGTAAAACATAATTTAATTTTAACTGGTATCTGAATGGAATTATTTAGCGCTTTGAATTTTTAATTAGATAAATTACGACCGATATATTTTATGCCATTACGTTAAGTCCCAGAGTACGTGCTACCATTTTATTGATAATATTCTACAATGAATACGTAATGAAACGTAATTGATTCACTGTTATCGGTATACTTTATAGAAAACCTCGAATCAGTTCTGAGCGAGGGAATATTTATTAAAATATAAAATGTGGTTCTATATACCAGATGCAATGACACAATACATTTATCAAATCCAGTTGATATAGATTTTCGAATAGTAAATAATGTCAGGTAAAACCACAATAATTTATTAACCTGGTTAAATTAGATCAAAAAAGGGATTGAGCTTGCAAAAGGTGTATTTTTATTATTTTTATGTTTTGGAGATATAAGGTAATGTCAAAAATCAAAATTTAGCGCTTTGAAAAACCTGTGCGAGCTAGGTAATATCAAAGTAATCGCTGAAGTTTTTTTTTTCGTTTTTTGCTTAATATTTCGAAAATATGAGCAACAGTTGTAAGAGCGATTTCAGAGAGTATCAGTTTTTTCAATAGTTCTTCTTTTTCTGCATTATTTTCAGAATTAGCCCTATCGTAGCTCAATTGGTTACCTTGTTGCTGTTGTAGGAAAACGTTGTATGCGAGGGCGATATGGGCAGACGCGTGTAAAATTAAAGAAACTAAAAAATTGTTGACGGTTAGGGGCGCGAACGCGTATTCATCTATTTCGGCAGACGCGGCGTGTGTTATTTCGGGTATTTTACAGTAGGTTTACGTTTGAGGGAACTCAAATTTCGTAGGACGCGAATAAAGTAGGTTTAAGGGTCTGATTACGGTAACCGGAATTAGATTAGAACCGGGCGATTTAGAAAGGCGAGTAGATATAGGCTGGCGAATTCATTCAGCGGAATTAAAAAGTATTAGTTATGATAAATTTATGGGCGCTTCTCAAGAGGGTTTAAAAATTTTTACGGATGGGTCGAAAAGTGAGGATGGTACAGGGACGGCTTTTGTTGTTTATAATAGGGGTATTGAAATACATAATCAAAAGTTTAAATTAGAGGATCATTGCAATATTTTTCAGGCAGAATTAGTTGCAATAAATCAGGCAGTAGTTTATAGTAGGCGCGAATGGGAATTGTGTGACGTGAGAATTATGACAGATGGCTTATATGTATTAGAGGCGTTAGGGAATTTAAAAAATCCGGCTGATTTGTTGTTAGATACTTGGGATATGTTGCGCGAGGGGGATATAAAACTTTTTTTAGATAGCTCATGTAGTAAAATCGGTAAGAGAGGGGGATCAATTAGCGAAAGAGGCTGGTATTAAAAAAGCGTTTAGGGATAAACTTGATAATGATCGGCAGAGTGGTGGGATAATACTATAAATGGCAGGTGAACTAGGAAATTTATCGGTAACGTTACACGTTTTTAGGGAAATGAGGTTTAATTTATCGTCAGGCGGTAGAATTAATAGCAGGTCACGGTAATTTTAAATCATATTTATGTAGTATTGGGAGGGCTAATGATTCGCTTTGTGAATGTGGTAGGGTCATGTCTTATTTGCATGTTCACTCACTGATGAGTGGCGGTCGCGTGCGGAAGTTTGTGCATTAGCTAGGGGGTTAAATTGAAAAACGCGAAACAGATATTAGAGATAATGAGTTGGTCGAATGGTGGGAATTTTTTTAGTAATGTTGCTAAAGCACTAGATAGGTTACGGAATGATATTTAGATAGTTAGTAGGGTAGCACGTGTTTATGACTGAATATTATTTATAATATAATATATATAATATTATTTATTTTTATAAGAGAGCAAGCAACTTACCTAATCTTTTATAGTACCTAATAGGTCATACTGAATCGCTGAACCAGGGATCAAGAATGAACACGCTTACGCGAAACCTACGATTGTTTGTGACGTACAGGATATCATTGTGCCAATAATAAGTTTGACAAACGAATAGAATTACCTACGCGCAGATAAATAATCCAATAACCAATCACATTGCGGCGTATGAATTTTGTATTTTCATGATATCTATAGTTTTACCGAAATTCAAGTAAAAACAAATAAATATAAAAGATCCTCATATTTTTACAGCAAAATTAATTAGTTCACTAGTAAAAATACTTTTAAAGTGCACTAAATACCCAAAAAAAATTTCAATTTTATACTTTTAAGTAAATTTTGAGAGTAAATACAAAATATGTACATGTTTTTTCCTGTATTTTCCTTTTGAATTTTTGTTACATCTAAACTTACATGAAAAAGCTATAAATTTTACCGAAATTTTCTTTTTCCATGTTAAATATCTAGGAAAAAAACATTGTAAAACAAAAGTTACATGATTTATGGTTGGTAAATTTCACAACGCGATTACATTGTAATATTCCTGATTTCCATGGCAAAATTACTGTAATTTTACAGTGAGTGCTAACGACCAACTCGTACGTAAATTGTTATGTCGAGAAGTAAATAATTTCTTAATGTTTCATTGATATTGTAATACTTTCAGTGTCATCCTGATGAAGTAGTAATAAAAACTACGAAAGCTTTATCTAACAGTGATTTGAGTTTCATTGGTTCATTGACCGACCTACCCAACATACTTCATTATTAAGCCTTTGATCACTATGTAACTGTGTTGTCGCCGGCTTTTAATCGCGGCTCTTCAACCGCCGCGCTCAGACCAACGCCACATCCGCTCTCTTACAACGCTGGCTGCCGACTTCCATTCTCCGCTGCGTACGCACGGTCGACTTCGGCCGTTCACTAACCAGGGACGTTGCGCTGCCCTCGTGATCGCGCGAAGCTCTTTTATTTGTCCATTCATTTCTTGACGCCGTTTACGTCACTGCACTAACACATAGACACACAGATTAATAGAAGTAAAAATACGTTATAAAAAACATGTTATATGTTTACATAAATAGAATTAAATCAAATATGTTTTATTAAGAAAGTAAATAATAAATTAAACTTAAAAAATAATAATTAAAATTAAAATAAAATGCATTCTAGGCATCCCATTACAAGTGTTTATAATAAATGTTTTTTCTCAAAAACGATTTCGTTATTATAGGGAAAAAGCAAGAAAACAAGGTCTTGATCCTCACAAAATTCTTTAATATATCATACGACCATTTTTGCTCTAGCCGAGCATCCTCAGGTCAGCTACAGAAGCATCAATTATGCGTGTAAATTAATAACAATTAGTATTGTATAAAGTTTATATATTTTGTATATAAATAAGAGAGATAAGTAAAGTAAAAAATTAAGAATTAAAAATTATTTAAAAAATACTTACAATTCAAAATCAGCTTAAAATTAGTCAAGATTTAAAAAAAAAACATAAGTAAAATTGGAAAGTGCAATGTAAAAAGTAGGAATAAGTAAAATATGTAAATAACAGACATTAAATGGGCAATAAAACACTAAATTAAAACAAACGACACTTTAAAAATATTTAAAAGATGTTGACACTTCGTACTCAGAATATAAAGTGATTCTGGAATGAACTTGAATTAAGTTAGAGAAATTATTCTAGAAATTGTAATACAATAATGCCATCTATTATTGAAAAACCTAAACTTCAAATAATAAACTACTGAAACAATAACTGAAAATCATATATGTCAGGGTGTCATCTCTCGAGTAGAACTTGAAATAGAGGGGTGGACTCAAAAACCAATTGCGAATTTAAAGCAAGGTACCTACCAGTGAGCTGCTTGAGGTTGTTAAGGTAGGTACCTCTTCTGGCAGTATGTAATATTGAAAAATTGTAATAAATGTTAAAACTGTGTTTATTTTTCTTAAAATGTTTGCCGAACAAAGAATCAACAGTGGAATTGGGTTTTACACTGCGTAAATGTTCTTTTATCCTAATGTGAAAGTTTCTAAAGGTCCTTCCGACGTACGAGCAATGGCAGTCATTACATGTCAAGTGGTAAACACTTTTCTTTTTTAGTGGATCTAGATTATCTTTGTTGTTAATAATTAAATTTCTTAAAGGATGTAATGTTCTAAATGCTACATGTACGTATGGTTTCAGGATGTTAGCAGTCTTGTAAGAGAAGGGACCTATATATGCGATTGAAACGTAGTGATACGATTTTTGCTTTGCCTACCTCGCATTTGTTCGTGTCGAGCTCATCTCCTCCTCGGTTAGCTCTTCTCGACAGGGTTTTGTAACCCCATTTACCAACATTATCGTTTAATATTTGATTCCGGAATTATATATCTTTCGTCTGTTAGAGCGGTCTTGCCGGTAGTTTTTGGGTTTCCTGAGTATGTGTCGAACGCATAGCTAGAATTTGTAATCCTTTAAATTTCATTTACTTACTTACTCCTTATTCTGTTTTAATTAGCTGTCTTCTGATTGGTTGCATGACGTACTCATTCTTCCGTTTTCCTGTTTTTTCTTGGTTGTTGATAGACGCACTCTCACGAGTAAATCTTCCTATCTTTGGGAGTTTTGGATATTTTCACACATCTGTGGATTTTATTGGAAGTTTACTGGAAATAATGATTGGCCGTATCTTCGCTTGTGTTTAAAGTGGAAATTTCGTGATTATTACGGCGGATGTGCCTAATATTTTGGGATACAATTTGCGAACCATGCGTCTCCAAACGCTATTTTTGTTCCTTGTTTCTGTTCTTCGTTGAAAAACCTCGTTATTTAACGATAGGCAAATCTTGTCACTTCTATTATTTTCACTAATTTTGGGGGTTTCTGTGTTTTAGAGGTTTTTTTTTACTCCCTTTAATTTTAATTCTGGAATCTTCTCCTATTTTGGTGTGAGATTTTGATGTACCCACGTGCGGCTGAGAACTTCTGCGACTTCTTAAGTTCTTTGGAGAACCAACCTCCTTTGGAAATACACTGACCACCTGGTTCGGTTGATGCCGATGTCAGTTCAAGAGGCTACGATCTGTCTGTCCGTATAGGAGAGGATCTCTATGCCCCGCTAACAGCTGAATGAGGGCAAAGCTAAGTTGCACGTTCCTTTTTTGTAATCTCTTTCGCGTATAAAATTTTAATAATAGAAAACCACCCCCGATCATTTATCTTTTTCTCCGTTTTCGTTCACGAACCTGTAAATTTCACATGTTTTATCCTGGATCGGAGGGGGCTACTAGTTACTAACTCAGTAGAACATTACGAATTCATTTAATTCATTCAATTCATATTTAATTACCTTTTCATATACTTATCTTTTCATTTATTTATTAAATTTAATATAACCCTTTAAACACCAACCGATTGAATATCGGCTTGCCATATACAGGGTGATTTATTCACCATCGTTGTAGTCAACTCAAATATTTAACTTTATTTTAGTTTTTTTTGTAACCGTAACAACGTATTGTTGAATTTTAATTAAGTCCTAGGGTAATTTTTCTTTTATAAATTTATGTGAACTGATTGCGTTGGCCAAAGCGTTCGGTGTTCGCGTCCTACCGTAGGACTGTTTGTTTTTATCATAATATTTACTATATATGTATATACTCGCCGATAACGTTTAGTAATATAGAGTATCACATATTTTTACTTTCGAATTATATGTCAAGTTTAACCACAACATTTTCTTCCTGAATTATATGTTAAATTTAATAATAAAATTTTAATTGTTTTGTCAGTAAATCCATCCTTTAATTTTTTTGTTGTATGAGTTTTTGCAAACCGCGTTACCCCTCGATTTTCATTTATCATCGTGGATTCCTGCTTATCCAAACGGGCTGCATTTTCCATTTCTTTATTATTAATCTTTTGTAATAACTTATCTATTATATTAGATTTCGTTATTGTTTACGTTATCACTACGATTATTACCCAAGTTGGGAAACTATGTAGTGGACTTACTGGTCGTAGTGTTAAGACATTGTTGCAATAGTGGATTAAATTCACATCTTCCCACTAATCAACCACTTTTTTCCGAGATTCCACTGCCGTATATCCAACCTCCAGTATTTTCCTACAATCTCCCCTTCTTTATCTCCCCCTAGTATCTATTCATCACTAAACGCCTCGCGCCGCCCGTAACGATTCCGAGCCCACATCAGACGTGCCACCTGGCCGCTCTTTGTCTCAACTAATACAACTTGTAAATCAAACCCGGGCGAAAGCGCTCGGGAAATTATTTCATAAAAGACGGGTCGTCGAGCCAGAAATGGAGGGGCAGGGAGAATGGGGAGGGGAGAGGACCTCCGGCGTCTTCAGGCGTACCCACCTGCAGACGGCCCGCGCCGTCTCATTTTCTAATTATTAATAGTCGAACAGTCGTGCGATTCACCGTCGCTGCCGCCAAAGTTTTAGCGCCCTCTACCTTCCCCCCCTTCTTATCCCTCTCTACATCACCATTTCCTACCTCCGGGCGCATTCATCGTAGCCGTCTGAGGAGAAAGGTAACCGACGAGGGAAGAACCGGTATAATAATAAGCTTGGAAGCGACGCACCGGTTTAAGAATTTCCTTTATACTTTCGGTTGGCACGTCCGCTTTCCACCCGTCCCCCTCCTCCTCGACTCCGTTTTGATGCCGGTGGAAAACCGCGACGGTTCTCGAAAATCGATATTAATTATGCGAAGAACGTTTTGAGTGTTTCTCCTGACTACACCCCAAACCGACCCCTCCTACGGCAGACGACCAAGACGACGACGCGGTGATGGTGGGTGAGGAGAAATATTACAAGATGTTTTGCTGTCGGAAGAACGTTTTATGGGCGTAATTTAATTATACCGTGCGAATGGAGATGAAAAAAGTTGCCCGCTCTCGTTAATATGCATTGAAGATTGTTATACAATGGTTATTGCCTTACGGCTAATTTTACAACTCACCGAAAAGTAATTAGTGGACGGAATAAATCGGTCTAATTCCGACGAAATTGTTCAGAATTAATCGATTACATCGGGTAACAGAATACTGGATGAAATACCTTGTTTCCTTATTAAATATATTTCTGTGTATATCGTCGGACCTCTAACTTACGCCATTAATCGTTGTTTCACTGATGGGATATTCCCTAGCAGTCTAAAGATAGACAATATTATCCCAATTTTTAAAAAAGGCGATTCAGCTGATGTTAATAATTATAGACCAATATCCATATCCTCTGTCTTTGCAAAAGTCTTTGAGAAACTTATTAATATTAGATTAATTAATTACTTAAGAAAATACAATTTCTCCTCACCCAGTTCGGATTAATTCCGGGGAAATCCACACGGAAACCTATGGTTAATTGTCTTGATAGAGTCTCCTTTTTTTTTAAGGGGTGGTAACGCCTAAACTATATTTTTAGCTTGTCAGGCCCCGCAGAGCCAAATCTGCCTCCTAATCAACATTACGACCCGGAAAAAGAAACCGATTATCATAATTGACCAGAGCGAGATTTGAACCCCGGACTCCGCACTGATAGCCGAGCGTGCAAGTCACTCGACTACTAGCCAGGCCAATATTGATAAAAAGAAATCTGTCGTCGGGATATTTTTTGATTTGTCTAAGGCATTTGATGTCGTTGATCATGGCGTATTGTTGGAAAAATTACGGGCATTCGATATAGATGGTTGGTGGTTGGTGATCTTTTCATTTCGTATCTTAGTGGTAGAACATCTAGAGTGGCCGTAACACCATATGCGAATAATTTAAGACGAAAGTTTTACTCCCAAGCCATTGAAGTGAAGTTTGGGGTTCCTCAGGGATCTGTCTTAGGCCCAACACTCTTTTTAATTTATGTCAACGATTTGCAACAGTGTTTGACATCATACACTCTGTCTCAATATGCCGATGATACTAGTTCCATTGTTTCGGGCGATGGGGGAGGGGGAGGGGGGCACGATCTTTGCGTTACGGCAACGGTCCTCTTGCACCAGTTGGCCAATTGGTGTGATGAAAAGAGTCTTAAATTGAATGCGAATAAAACAAGTATAATCAAGTTCAGTACATTAAATTGTGGTCATGCCGATTTTATTGTGGATTGCGATGGTTCGGAGATTCCATCAGGCTGCAGCATTAAGTTTTTAGGCTTGACCGTAGATCAAAATTTAAAATTCAGCGAGCACTGTTGACATGTTGAGGCACAATTGGCCGCGCCCTATACGGTTTGACAAATTTACGCAGTGCGGTGAGTGTACACTCATTACGATTATTTTACTTCGCATATGCTGAATCTCGTCTCAAGCACGGCTTAATTTTCTGGGGATTATCAGTATGCATATAACAAAATTATTTTTATTGCAAAAAAAAGTCATTAGATGCATGCTGTGTTTCCTCTTTGTCGTCATGTCGACCTAATGTTCTGTAATGAACAAATCTTTGTCAAAAATATTTATAAAAACATGCAGACACGGCAACGTCTTAATTTATCTATGCCGATACACAGAACACAATTATATGAAATGAGTCCCAGATATTCGGCAGTTTATATTATGCGATAAGTTACCTGATTCGATTAAATCATTGCAACCCCAGTCACTATTTAAAACAAAATTAAAAAAATATCTCCTTGAAAACTGCTTTTATAGTATTAATGAATTTTCTGTGTAGTTATGTGCAGATGTGTGATAATTATACATATGTATGTCCTTTGCAGCAGCTGGGTCCGCTTATAACAAGTACAGCTTTATTTTCTTATCTATTTATTATTAATTTGTATCGACAATATTGTAGTCTAGAGTAAACGTCAATTTAAAAGTAATTTATATATTCAATCAATCCAATTACGAGACAGATTCGGAGAAGTTGGTCTGGTTTATAGGCGGATCAAAAACCGAAAATGGGGCTGGAGCTAGAATCTATAGGAATAGAATAATCAGCCTTCTATTGGGAAAATATGTTTATAATTGTTCTTTTTAATGATATTTTTTTTCTTTTTTTTCGAAACATCTGGATAGAGGTTGCATAAGAAATGTTTTAAATCATATTTTTTTTCTAACATTGGAAGGCGCGAAAGGAGAGGGGAATGTTTTTTTTTAAATGATATTTTTTTTTCTTTTTTTCGAAACAGAAAGAGAAGACGGAGCGGAAATGTTTCGAATCATATATATTTTTTTAACATTGGAAGGGGGAAAGGGAGGGGGTAGAATGTTTTTTTGAAGATATTTTTTTCCTTTTAAATCATTTTTTTTAATATTAGAAAGGTGGAGGGGGAAGGGTAAGTATTAGTTTTTTAAATGTTTTTCTTTTTTTTCGAAACATCGGAAAAGAGAGTACGCGTTAAAAATGTTTCAAATCATAAACATTGTCATTAAAAAGTTAATGCCCCTTCCCCTCGACCTCTTCCAATATTAAAAAAAATATTTGAAACATTTACAATGCATTCTTTCTCCAGATGTTTCAAAAACAAAAAAAAAATTATAAATAAATCAATACTCCCGTCCCTCTCCACCCTACCAACACTAAAAAAAATATGATGACATTTTTAATGTGTCCTGTCCCCATGTTCAAAAAAATCTCTGCATCATACGTTTAATTTTTTTTTACTTATTACTCTTATTTCGATGCGATTTTGAGATAATATTCTTCCTAAAACCATACCACCACTTCTTTGCAAAAGTACTGCATGGTGTTAGCAACAAGCTCTTATTAATTTGTGATGGTACATATTCACGTCATAAAAAACTTCAACCAACAAATTTCAAAGAGATCTTTTTCTGGGCAAAAAAGCGCCTCTAT
The DNA here is from genome assembly GCA_004143645.1 of Protaetia brevitarsis. Taxonomy (NCBI): domain Eukaryota; kingdom Metazoa; phylum Arthropoda; class Insecta; order Coleoptera; family Scarabaeidae; genus Protaetia; species Protaetia brevitarsis. Next base: position 58,076 of record RXPK01000646.1, read on the forward strand.
GTAAATCCATCCTGTCTTTCAAAGTGTCGAAAAAAAGAAAAAAATAAAATTTAAAAAATCATGACCCTCCCCTGTCACCCCATCCAATGTCAAAAAAATGACATTTCGAAAAAAAAGTCACTAAAAAAATCATTCTCTCTCCCACCTTACCCTTTCCAATGTTAAAAAAAAATTCACACATTTTCCAAATCTGTGTATCATACGTTCAAATCAAATTCAACTGGTATTGCATCTGGCGTCAAACCGTTCCGGCGTCGAAACGGTCGCGTCAAAACGTTCTAGAACCTAGACCGAAGAAAAACACCAGATAAAATAAACTTTTTTCTTATTGAGTAAGATATTTAATTTATCTGTTTTTCCTTTAGATGTAGTCTGAAAAAGTTTTTTTTATCCTTAAAACAATTTTCTATTCATGTTCGAAGCTCACGACTCCACTTGCCTAAGATCTAATTATTTTACTTAAGTTAGACTATGTTTATAGTCAGAAAAAAGGATGGTATCAATCACAATGTTACATATGTAGTTTGCAACCAATACACATCATCAAGTTATCCATAGTTTAACTATTCAATAACGCGGGGCGGCTGAAATGTCCCGGCGCTGAAATGTCCTAGCGCTGAATCGGCGGCGTTGAAACGGTGGCGCTGAAACGTACTAGACCCTATGCCACAGTCTATCAAGCGGAGGCATACTCAATACTGAATCGTGCAAGTGAAAACTATGGGCTTATGAAAATAAGTGGATCTACAGGGTATTCCACGTAAGCGGTTCATTAAAAGTTTATAATGTTCTAATATTTATTTATATTTGAGATTTTCTTTTTCAATTAGTTTGACATGTTCACACTCGGCCTGCCACAGATCTGGAGTATCTAATTTCTTCGAATGACTCATGATACAAGAAAATAAGTATGGCTTCATCCCGAAAACCAAACTCGTCTTTTTTTGCGCATGGCCCTCCAGATAGTCATCACTCGGCTGTCGCCGTTGTTGTTGTTGTATTTTACCATATTACTATATTTTTTCAATAAGTTTCAGTTTTTTTTTAAATCGATTAGAACACTTTATTTAGTGTTTATTTAATGTTTTGTGTCAGCTTCTGCTTGTAGTAGTTTCGATTTACGTATAGTAATAGTGACTTTAGTTAGGTGTTATAAGTTCGTTTTAGGTTTTGTGTGGAAATTCTTGAGTGACTTCCATTCACTTGAGGGGAAGTGGAATAAAAAGAATTGATAAATGAATTTGTAAAAAAAAGAAAAATAAAATACTACACTCACAATCATTAATTAATTCTTACTTTTTTTTATCTGCATTTTCTTTACTCTAACACTGTCAGCATTAATGTTTGTACCAGACTAATAGATATTTCATTTGCCATTAAAAAAAAAATATGAACCACTTACAATTAGTGAAATTTTAGTACATGTAAGTACAAACAATTATGGAGGTAAGAGCTAAAGAAGTGTAGAACATGTTCAGTTAAAGTAAAGCTTGTAATTATTAATGCTTTTATTTGCTTCATTGCACTAAAATAAGCATGAAATGTTACACTAAAGGCAAAAAATACTTTACATCAACAGAATCACTCATCACGAAGCAATAACGATTTTGCATTAATTGAAAATTACATTTAAAAATGTGAATTATCTGTTTCAACGCGAATTTGATTGAAGGAAACGACAAAAAAAACAGTTTTGTTGATTTTAATAGGATAGATAAAAAGAAATGGGAGTTAATTTCTTTACATTGGTGATATCTATTAAATTATTGGATTGGTAGAACTGTTTAGCCCTCAAATACGTCACACCTGGATGCGCAAGAGCATACCTTATTTTGGTATGCTCTTTCCAATTACCAATCGACGTGTCCAAGCGTTTCCTCGAACACGCATGCATTTATTTATTATCGAATTTATTCCATTTGGCTGACACAGTGTATAAAAAAAACAGAGTATTGTATTGTCCATTAGTTTAAAATTAAAAATACGGAGTAATATATATTTTTATAATTTTCACATCTTAATGGGGTTTTACTTGGGTCAGGTACCTGATCGACATAAAATATTTCATCACCTGTGTGAAAATATACTTACACCAGTATTTCACTACTGTACGGTAGAAACTTTTAATTGGAGAAGTAATATTTAAACTAAAGCCCTCTAAATCGAACTGACCAGAAGATTAAATCCTTTCCTCTAGAAGGATGGTAAAAAAACAACTAACTGAAACAACCGACCTAGTTTTTTCTTGCTTTGGATATTTCCCCGCGTTCATCTCGCAAAATGTACACTAAGCTTCTTAGACCAATTAAACGAGCTTTTAAAACTTTATTCAACTAAAGCGGCTTAGTACTACGTTTTAAGTTTGTAACGGGTCCGTGTTGCATTAGCAGAGGCATTTTTTTTTCTATCTGTAAATGCAATAACTAGAATGACGTTAAATATACGGTAAATACAGGAAGATTAGGGTGCCTGTCCTAGTGTTGGATACCCAAAAGCAAATCTCAACATTAAAAATGCTCAAAAAGCATGATGACTTTTTATCCTGAATATCAAATATGCCTTAAATAAAGTAATTTTTTTTGTTCCTTCTTATGGCAAATTTTCGCAAAAATTCACTCTTCTTGGAAATTCAATATCTTTAAGTTGTTTAACCATGGAAAACAGGTATAGGCGAAACTTATGTTTGCGCAGTATTCTGTGTATTGAGCACCTAGATAATTCTGATTCTACTGCAGCTTGTCTTAAAGACATTGTTGGATCCGCTGTGAAATATCCCAAAATTAGGATTTTCATGTTTGCATTATTAACAATAGGTTTATGTTTTTGAATTTTTGCCTTAACTGATCCGAAGTTTCTAAAATTCTGTATTATTCGCTTAACTGCGTTTGGTGACGGCTTCTGCTTTTGAGATACCGAGCAGCAAAGTATCACATGTTCTTGTTATCACTTATTGCATTCTCCATAAATAATAAACAAATTTAAATAATCTTCGTTCGTATAATTTAACGTGCCGGCATTGTTAATAATTGAAAACTAAGTGACATTTCATCAATGCTGGATTGTTTGCCGAGTGGTCATGACGTACTAAGATATATCAAAGCAGGATGACATTTTAAAAAACTACATAAGCTACCTTCTTACACCATACATACATATTTTACTAATTATCTTAAAAAGTATCCATTTCAGATGGGTAATGAATATGACATTTTTTTTTGTATTTTTATAAGAGCATGGTTTGATGAGAAAGAGAAAAGTAGGTAGTTGCGCTTAAAAAAAAAGTTTTGACACTTTTTCAATTCGAAAGTTTAACTGTAATTTTCGGTCACGCTGTATAATGTTTTCAAAAAATTCATTCGGTTTCGGATGCTACCCTATACGGTCAACAAGTCTACAAATTTCCAATTTTCTAAGTTAAATACCTTTGCAGTTATAGAAGTTCAGATGCAGTCGTCCATCTGTCAAAAATTTTTAAAAAATGTAAATATTTCAAATATGGTTGAAAATAATAATATAGTTGTTTTAACAAACTTACTTTAGATTTGAACGAGGAATTAAAAAATGTACCTAGTAATATACAGGGTGTTCCATTTAAAATATCAAAGCTGACAGCCACTTCCGGTACAACCGGATGTGCTAGATAATTAAAAATATTTTAGTTCAATAGCGCAGGTCAGCTTTAGTATACTGCTAAATTTTCAGGATTTTCCAATGTATACTTTTTCATATATCGATCGATGCAGTTCGTCGTGAGACACCTGTATATACAGTATCTCATAAAATAAAGAAATATAAAAAAAAACACCTGTATAATTATTTAAATGAGGTCTAAATACAGTACTCGATGCCAAATAGAGTGATTATAACCGATTCCAGGAATTCCATTAAATAAGCACAACATAAGTCGTTTCGTGCTTATTGTAACACTCTGTATATAAATAGCTAGATCAAACGGAAGGGCTACATAAACGCTGCAAGTTCCCAATTAAAACTTTTTTTATCTCTCACCGTTTAAAAGTTACTTTGAATAAACGAAAATTGGGCCGGATTTCAAAAAGTCAAATAGCACCCTCTAAAGTAAATAAAAATATTGTTTTGAAAATGTGACATGATATACTCTGTATTGGAATAGAGTGTTTTTATGTTTAAAAGAATGCAAAATACTAAAATTTTAGTTTGTTAAGTCGGCTATAAAAATCGTGTCGTGTAGTGTTATTATTTGGTAAATTAGAGAAATATTCATTTGCGATGTATTGTATTAACAACAATTTCTCAAAACTAATCAAAGTAAATCATACACCTTAGAGAGTTAAATAGGCGTTAGCGTAATGCTCATTACTTAATACGAAAATGAGAGGCCGTCTAGACAGGATATAAACCAATTTGCATCCCGAAATTACACTGCGCCGAAGAGGGATATTGCATTAATTCCGCAGTGCCGAGGAAACGCAAACTCCTCTAAAATTTGTCTTGTTTGTTTCGCCTATTTTCCGTCAGAAATTTTGTGCAGTTAACTGGATGAAAACGTCGCGCATATTTCCTTTTTTTTCTCCTTTTCCGGAATTTTCTTATTAGGAGGATGCGACGATGCGACACAGCCCCCAACGGTACAAAAGCAGGCGAGATTATGAGTCTGCCCACGACATCATTATTAACATTATTATTTTAACGTTCGTTTTGCTGGAGGTTTGTAGGTATTAGATTGGCACGCCACGATATAATTAACGGAAATGAGATTTGGATGACGTTAATAGCTTGGGTCTTGTTAGGAATTCGTTCTACCGTATATAATAATAAAGTGTAAGTGACGGGAATTGCGTTAAAACTATATGCGAGGATATTAATGTGTACGGGTAATCCATGGATTTATTGGCTATTTTCGGTTTGTTGTATTATTGCATTTTTATAATAATTAATAATATTATTATAGCGAGGTTTATTCACGAATTGCTTATGGTATAGCAGTGGCGGCTCATGACAATATTGAGTGGTGGGGCCAATCACGGACCAACTGCCCTCCCCTCTCCCTCTACCCTCCATTTTATTTATTTTACAAAGTTTTGAATCAGTGTAGTTCAGCTTGTAGTAATTTATTACCTCATCTATTGCTAAGGACCGTTTTATTACAATCGCGATTTAAGGATTAAATATGGCAAGGTCGAGTTTATTTTTTTTATTTATATCGATTATAAGTCTAAAGTGAAGTTTAAATCGTAGATTATTGATCTACGGTATAAACCGCGATTGTAATAATGGCCCTGACTAAAATAATACCGACACAAAAACTTTAATGTGCACAAACTTAGAAGCCATTTTAAAATGAAAAATATATTAAGTTATTATCAGGAATACTTATCTATAGAGACCGGATTATATGCAAAGAAAAACTGGAATATATGCGCATATATATGCATCGATTTTTGAGAAAATATGCATAAACCTGGGGTATATATGCAAAAAAAGTGCGCCAATATGCAAAATTTTTACATAAAATAAATAAGAGCAGAAATTTAAACATTAACCTTTATTGCACAAAATATTTTCACAACATATTTCTAAAACAATTTATAATTAAATATTTTTCAAAACTGTGTAAAAGAAAGTTTTGTCTTCTATCAGAATACATATGTTTCGAAATAGAAAAGCTTCTTTCAACATCCACAGATGTAATTGTGTATTTTTTAACTTTACAATACATTATAAACTAAAATTAAAGCCGAAATAGTTTACTGTTTCACCTTCCAAAATTATCTTAACTTTCTTCAATTTCAAATACCCCGCATTTTTATTTATCACTTTTTTAAATTTATCGTATATAGAATTACCTATTATACCCTAAACCTTCTTACATACCATATCAAATTCGTCTACCATTTCGACTGATTCCGAGAGCGACATCCCTTGCGTTTCTAGTTTACGAATGGAACTTGAAACAAAGCTATAAATTGACTTAATATACAAAGTATTTGTAGCAATTCTGTTGATGTTACTATCTTTTTACAGTTTTCTAAAGCAATGCAGTCAGCAGTGATTTCAAGGATTAACATTTTTTATTTCTTCAAAATTATCGGCGAAAAAAATTGCAGCCTCTAACCATGTACCCCATCTCGTAATAATCGGTTCAGGAGGCAACTTAACACCGGGAAGTCGCTCCTTATAAAAGAGGATTCGTAAAGGTGCTTTTAAAAATACTTTTTTGACATTGCTAATTAAATTATTAATTAAAGGGAATTGATTCCTAATGTCTTCGGCTACACGATTGAACCCATGAGCTAAACAAGTGGTATGAATAACGTTACTATAAAAAAAAATAAATTTTGCGCGGTTTTTATCATGTATGGTGCAGCGTCGGACAACATTAGTAAAATTTTTTTCACAAAGTATACTTTCAGGTAAAAAGAAATTTGATAAACCTTCTTGAACGAATTGGGCAATTGTCACATTATTTGTTTTTTTGAAGTTCTTTACAATAAATTAAATATGATTTACCTACAATATCTTCATGAAAAATTCCTATTAACAAATTGTTACGTGTTGAAAACACCTTTTCTTATTTAATCTCTTTTTAAGGACTGTTAGAACTCAGTTTACCGCTCATTTACCTATTCCGTCTTTAACTCATTTTATTGCCGCCTATTTTTGTTTCATTTTGCAATCTCAAAGCATTGCGCACCTTTTCTTATTTCTCCAACTGTACCCTCTCTTATCTGAAACTGTCTAAATTCATTGACCTTTACTAGTTACCGAGAATTTCGCTATTTACTTATTTCATATAACGTCACGTTTAACCTTGAAGTAGTATTTTGTAAATGTACCGCTTTATTTGTGACCTTTTTCTAAATTCTTAAATTGTCAAATTTTAGTATCTATTTAGATGCATTTGTATTGTAAATTTCATTAAACTCCGTTCATAATTAGCTCCGAATTTATTCATTTTTGTTAATTGCTGCACATTTTTTTGTGCGCACTGTACTTGCAACGTTAGAAATTTCGCATAAACACGACCACGTGCAAACCCTTGATCCTCGATACTCGGATCCTATTTGCTACTTAATGGCACAGCGCGGGAGATATATTCCTCTCCCTTTTTCACTTCACTTACTCTCCAGCCCGCTAAGTGTGTAGACATAACCGTCTAAGAGGCGACGCTCTGCGTACCCCCTTTTGACCAAAATTACCCGTCCGGTAACCCTGTGGGGGGATATCAGGTCAAAAGGAAACACTCCACGGAAGCATTTTTTGAGTTATGTATTTTAGCGACGAGAACTTCCCCTGGAGCCCGCTGACGCGGATCTCTCACAAGCAGCGTCCCTAAGTTCGTACCCGGACACGGGCTCTCTTCATCTACCTGCCTCTTCATCCACCTCTTCTTCTACTCTTCCTCCCCAGGTGTTTGGGTGGCAATCAACCGTTTGCGCATTGTTTTTAAATGTAAGTTAATTTTAAGATTTTTTTTTTTTTGTATTTGTAGTAACGAACTACCATTGGATTCAGAATAATTTAACGTAACTTTGATATTTTAGTTTCTTTGCTCTCATTGTTTAATTAACGTAACTTTTGATATTATTTAATTTTTTTCCTTTCATCTTTTCACATTAAAACAATGGTAGGTCGTATTCAATTGCATGCTCGATCGAGTAGGTAGATTTTTTCTTGTTTCTTTGTAATACAAATTTTTGACAATAACACGTCACTCCCAAAAATGCATTTCGTGTATTTTACACTTTGTAATCGTTTAGTGTTTGGCTTCACCTAATCAACTGTTAATATAACTGTTTAAATAGTTTTTCTGAGTTTTATTTAATTCAATTTTATTGTCCTTGGCGCATTAGTTTTTTTTTTTTTTCATTTAATTAACTTTTTCATTCAATTTAATTATTTATAAATCAAAATTCTGCAAGTACCAATCCCTTGTTTCCCCTACTGGAAAATAGCCATTCTGGGCTGTGGCTAAAGTACCGGGCGACAGCGTCGGGCCAAGGAAGGCAACAACAGACTCAACCCAGTGGCGCTCAATCCGACACCTCTCCGGCGCCTCACTGGCCGAAACGACCCCTACAGTCGCAACGTGGGAAATAAATTATAAACGTTGTTTTATTTATCCCTCTTCCCCATCCTTTGGTACTTTGCAATCATTCATTTTATTTAATATCTATAATCTTTTATAAACAATATTTAATTTTTTTTTTTATTATTCAATCTGGTCTCATGCTCTGGGAAATTGCTACTATCTAATACGCCCTGAGAATTCGCTGGAAGCAAAATGGGCAATATAGCGGCCACACTTATTTTTTATTTATTTATTTATATCATAGTACTTTCATCTACTATGATATAAATAAAATTATTCCCTACCAATTGTTAAATTTCTGCTATTGTTTGCTGGTAACAAGATATGAAACAAATTTTTCGTAAGGTACTTTCGTCAGGTATATTATGTTTACAATATTTTTGGAGAAATGATTTCAAATTAACATTGTTTAATCTTGCTAATGGTATGTTAGACGGAATTAATGCGTTACACAGATCCGTATTATATTCTTCTTGTTCTGAGTTTCGTGAAATTGATGCTACACATTGAGGTATAGATTGCTGCACACATGCGGCTCGCTTTAGTTTTTTACATTTTCCAATATGTGATGAAGTTTTAGCGTGTTGATCAATCAGGTATTTTTTCTCAGAAGATGCCTGCACCAACAATTGTCATTTTATATCAAAAGTTAAAGAATTTGAAAACAATTGTAAAGCTTTTAGTAAAATTAAACTTACCAGTTCACTGCAGGCTCGACAAAATATTTTGTCGCCATCTTTTACCAGTTCAGGATATGGCTTAATCCATAAAGAAATTTTGTTCGCTATACTCATTGTACGCACAGTATTTAAAAACGTAACACAATTACATGTTGTTTCGCTCAAAGATATTCAATGAATGAATAGTTTATTTGAGAATTAATGATAATAAAACGTATTTACCACACCCCTTCTGCTAGGCGATATTAAACACGTGTAGTTCTTGGAAAAACCAATGTAAAAGATTTATCGTTCTGAGAATTGTCGGTTGTTCGATCTACATTAGGATTACTAGGAATTTTTACTAATAGAAAGGATAAGAAAAGGCTTAAATAATGCAATATAGGCAACTTTTGTAAAAATATGCATGGAAAATGCCTAAATAATGCAATTATATGCAATCACTAATTAGCGCTAATTAACTTCAATTAGTGCAATACGTCTACATATAGACTATAATTAAAGATATGCAAAAAATAAAATATGTGAACTTTGCATATAATCCGGTCTCTACTTATCTACCTTATCTCTTATTATGGTTAACAAATATCGTTGGAATATCTTTTGGCATTAATTAATAAAATGAAAAAAAAGAACCCTCTTTCCAAAAACGAAAAAGTAATCGCAAAAATGTTATAGTATCGCATTTTCATCTGAAATTTGGTAAAGAGTATCCTCATTTATTTTGTCAGAGAAGTAGAAAAACCCTGTAATATTTAAAATTAAAATCGTGCTTTACTATTATCATATAGGGCTTTAATTCTTAGTCAATATGACCCCTGGATTCATATGCTAGTAGGTAAACCGCATATTTTAAATGAAGATCAGGTAATTATCGCCGCAACAGAAGCAATAAAACCATTACATACATTAAAAGTGATGGATATTACTTTTAACGTCCATGAACTTCAAGATATAAGGATTTATATCTTGAAATGCACTATACACGTAATAGATCATAATAGTCACTTTACTGTGAGCATCAGCACATTGAATGAGAGGATGCGAAAAACCCAATAAGTTAGTAGAAAGAGAATCAGCGGTGGGAGGATCTCAAAGGAGTCTACATCAAAAGGAAGTTGCCCTTGCAGTGTTTTTAGACATAGAGGGCGCTTTTGGTAACACTCGATCAACCAATCCTTAAATGGACCGCAACATTAGCTATGCGATCAGCAGATGGGTTGACTGCATGCTAAGGAGCAGAGTGGTCTATGCCCAAATGCTAGATAAAAGCATCGTTATGAGGACCACTAGAGGGTGCCTTCAAGGGGTAGTATTGTCACCACTGCTGTGGAGCTTGGTCGTGAATGATCTCATCAGGTTATTAAACGACAAAGGAATATGGACGCAGGGGTTCGCTAATGATATTGTCATAGTAGGTAAAGGGAAGTTCCCGGGGTAGTGGCAGGCATCATGCGTAACGCACTGTGAATAGTGCCTTTCACAGGGACTATCAGTTAATGCACAAAAAAATCAAGTTAGTTGCTTTCACCAACATGAGGCGGCATCAGAATGTTTGACCAGGAGGATGGGGGTGCTAAATTCTTTGATAACATACTCAGACGCAACAAGAAAGAAGTTAAAACTATTACTGGGTTGGTAACTGAACACTGTCCTCTGAAAAAGCATCTATACAACATAGGTCGAGTAAGCGAACCGAGGTGTAGAAGATGCGAACTACAGGAGGAGACGAGTTTACATGTAATCTGCACATGTGAGGAATTGAAAATACTCAAGCAGAAACATTTGGGAAGGATCTATTGGAGCCCTCGAGAGTTCTCAAGTTTCCACTGGGCAAGATACTGGGCTTTATAGAGAACACGAAGCTGCTCGAGTTGAAGTAAGAGATTTAATAGGGACGGTACAATGAGCACCTAGCTCAAGTGCTTGTACTATAGGTGCCCACTCTAACTTAAAAAAAAGGGAATCATCGGTTTGTTATATGGACCCAGATCCTCATATAAGAGAAAATCTCAGATAATTTCTTTTCTGTTTTACAATATTCTCCAAATCTTTATATGTTTTACTATACCTTGTTTGTTCAAAGTATCTACCCATATTTATGTTTAGATACGTAATTTTAGTCTTAGTATCTTTATTTTAAACACCACATGCCCGAGTGTCATATCCATTACGTTAGAATACAAGTTGGAGGAACCCTTAGTTGAAATTTTGACTCCCGACATCTATTATTTATCATTAAATGTTCTCGTGTAATGTAAATATTCACTTACCTCTAAAGGCGGTTGATTAATTGAGGTATACATTAGCAATTGTGTATTTCCCGTGTCTACGTGCCTTTTGTCTAATTTTCCAGTTATTTCCGGATATCCACCGACCTTTAGACTGTCAAAATGCCCGCTCCAAATTCATATAAATTACACTTAAGCTAGCTAGTTACAATGTGAAATGGATTTGCGCGTTACCCGAATCGTTTCAAGACCATTTTTCGCCATTAGCAATTATGCTTTTCGAAGGAGCTATTCCTGGTATTTGCTACTCAAGCGTTTTACAGTCGCCTGTCAGAGCGAATGCTACGTGGGTGTGATAGGAGCTCGTTTATAAGCCGGTTGTGTCGCGTTACAACGTTTCCGAGCAGCCATGATACGGTGATTTCTATTTCTGGCACGTATCGAGAGACCTCTAGCTACAGATAAAATTAGAAAATGAAAATACATTGTTTAAATCGGATTATCTTTGAATCCAAGGGATAAAGAAATGAAATAAAAATATTAACCAACAAAAAAAAAATACGTTTTTTTGATTTCTCATGGTGGGAAACACCTAAAAGTTGGGCTTCACACTGTGCCAAGTATTAATATTAAGAAAGTTGCTCACATTCCTAATTAAGCCTGCTTTCTTTTCCAATTTCTTAAGACAGGGGCCGGCTTATGTTGTTTATAATAGGGATATGAAAATATATAATCAAAAGTTTAAATTAGGGGAGCATTGCAATCATTTTCAGGTGGAGTTAGTTGCAATAAATCAGGTTGTACGTTATATTAGGCGCGAGGGGAATTTATATGGGACGTGCGAATTATAACTGATAGCTTATCTGTATTAGAGGCGTTCGGGAATTTAAAAAATCTGACTGATTTGTTATCAGATACTTGGGATATGTTAGGTAAGGGTGGTGTAAAACTCTTTTGGACTAAGGCTCACTAGGTACAATGGTATGAGAGGGCGTATCGATTCGCGAACAGGCTGGTGGGCCTACAGGGATAGCGTGATATATTAGCTATGAGTTAATTTCGGCTAGCGTAGTTAAAAAAGCGTTTAGGGATAAATGTGATAGTGATTGGCGAAGTAGGTGGAATGTTACTTTAAATGGGGGGTGGACTAGCAAATTTATTGCTGACGTTACGCGATTTAGAGAAAATAAGGGCTAATTTGTCGTATTATAGGTAGATTTAATAACGGTCACGGTAATTTAAAATCATTTTTATGTAGATTTGAGAGAGTTAATGATTCACATTGTGAATGTTTTGGGGTGGATACAGTATTTTTTTCATAGCCTCAACAGAGCAGATAAGTTGAATACCTCTAATTATACTATTCACGTCACTCTTACTGTTGAATTAAAAAAAAGATGTTTTGATATTCATATTTAGTAGAGTAGACGGATGATAGATTCTTTTTAATTTAGACCGGTTATTTTGCAATTGCTTTCAGTAATTGGAATAGATAGATAGGTAGATAGTTTATTAGTTAAAGTAATTACAATTACTTGACAACGTCAAAATATACAGTAATATCGACCATAAAATGCAGGTACATACCAAAGTAAAAAAAACATCGTACATTGTATATACATTAAAGACAAACGAAAACAAATAGACAAAATCAAAAACATGCTAAAAAATCATGGTAAGTTCGATTTTAGAAACTACTCCACAGAATAGAATGCGCGTCTCACTAATAAATCTTTCACTGTAGTCCCAAATTTTTTTGCGTTTAGATTTTTTATGTTAGTTGGTAATTCATTATATAATTGCACACCCCAATAGTCAACATAGTTTTGTGTTTTTTTATCCTGGGCAATGGAATTCTTAACTGTTCACCAGCACGTGTGGTATAACTATAAACATCGGCTGTTTTTAACATATTTCTTTGATTTCTGATGTTACGAACTAACTGTGGTGAAGTATATATGTCGAAGGCAGGGTAAGTATGCCAAGTCCAACCGAACTCTTATCTCTACATGAGTCTCTAGGTCCTATGTTCGCTAATATTCTAACAGCTTTTTTTTTGTAGGCGAAACACTCGGATTGCGTCCGAAGACATCCCTTAGAACATAATACCGTAAGCGGCCACGGAGTAGAAGTTTATATAGTACGTCATCAACGCCGCCTGCAAAGTAACAAGATGTTTTATCCTGCGTATGCTATACACTGCCGCAGTAAGTCTTTTACTAATTATCATAATATGTGAAGACCAATTCAAACAACTGTCTATATGAACTCCAAGAAATTTTACGCTGCTGTTATTTTCTCCTTTATTTTTCGTTCTAATGGTAAGTGTTTGAGTTTTTTTGTTGGTTATTTGAGACCATTTTTATCCATACGGCAGTCTCCTCCAACGCCGTCCTACTATTGGATAGCAAGTCAGTTGTTGTTTTTGCGGTAGTTAAAATAGAGGTATCATCGGCATACAAAAGAAACATCCCCTCCGGCAACACTAGTTGGCAGATCATTGATGTAAATGATAAATAACAACGGACCCAAAATCGAGCCCTGTGGTATACCGTGGCACACCTTTTTTGTATTTGAAACCCCAGCCTGATATTGTACATATTGTACTCTATTAGTCAAATATGATTCAATTAGATTGTAGCAATTGCCCCTCCCACCGTAGTATTTTAATTTTTCAAAGGCTTTGCTGAGGTCACAACATGTCAGCTGGATTTCCAATCTATTGTCCAGTGCTTCAGATATCTTTTCAATCACTTCCACTATCGCACCAATTGTTGACTTTTGCTTTTGAAACCCATATTGGTTCATGCATAGGAACTTGTGTCTGTCAAAAAAACTTATTATTCTATTGGCTATAGCTCTTTCAAATATTTTTGAAATGGCCGGCAAGATGGAAATGAGCCTGTAATTTCGACACTCTTTAGGATCTCTATGTTTAAGGTAACACTTTCGAGACCTTCAGTTCATCTGGAATCATCTTGCCATCAAATAGGCAAGCATTCAGTCTGTGTAGAAGCGGCCTCATCAGAGAGTTACTTAATCTTTTTAGAACACTAGCAGAAATTCCGTAATGATCGACAGTGGTTTTCGATTTTATTTGGCTTGTGATTTTTTTGAATTCGGATTCTGTCACTGGTCTCACGTACATTCATTTGATATTATTTATATTATATGGCACGCATTGTATATCGAGCTTTAATGTAGTGTAAATATTATTAAAAGAGTACCGTCTTTCAAGGGTATTAAACTGTTTATTTCTCTCTCCTTTGAGTTTGAACCACAAATAAATAAACAGCTGTTCAGAAGAACTGCTACTGTTCGAATATTATGTTTATTCTGTTGACGAGTATTTGTATGCACTTTTTATTATTCTATTTCTCTGATGGAGGTCTACGTTATAGTTCATAAGAATCAGAGCTGTACCCCTAAATCGGGCGTTCCCGCAGAGAAAAAAATTGCGTTCTGCTTCTACCATGGTATCCTTTCAGTCTGTAAAGTTTCATGGAAATCGGAATTTGACGCCTGCCGGTGTTCCCTTGTGAGTATATACAGGTGTCCCACCGAACTGGGACATTTTTTTGAACTTCTAACAGAAATTTGATTTTGAAATTTTCAGTGTAAACATGGCCTACTGTGATCTATTTAAGGAAAACATTTTCAACTTAATAGCACTTTCGGTATACAACACCCTGCATATATCAACTTTTTTATTTTAAAGAGAATGGTATAATTTTTATCGGTCTAATGAATTTCGGGAGTCATTTGCAACAGGTTTATATGAAGGTTCCCTATCCCTAAACTCGACTGTTTTTAAGATATTTTTATTTTCGTTAATTTTTTGACATTTGCACTCTTTCAAATAAAATCAAATATTTCATGAGAATGCAGATATTTAGTCGTTCTACTAAAGTCGATGTAAGTACAAGGACATACACATATATATATATATAATGTGTTATAGCAATAATCACTGAGTTACATACAAGGTGTTCAAAAACGCGTCCCCAATGTGGATACCTTTAAGCTAACAACACTTTTTTCTTTCAAATGGAACATGTTATTTTTTACTACAGCAATAAATGCAGCGCAAAATTCTACATCGATTGATATTAGGGCTTGGTACACTTATTCTTAATAGTTTTTGAAGTATTAGCATTTCTTGCAAAAAATTGCTAAAAATGCCTACATTCCAAGTTTCAAACAAATAAAATGAGTTTTTTTCCTACAAAACACTATGTACATTATTTGTCTAACCTATCTAAATATTTATATTTCAGATATCTAACGTTCACTAGTTTCTTACTAATAGTAATGTCTTTTAGTCATAGAGTACGTACATTAATTATTAGATATTAGTAGGCCATGAGATGTGTTAACAAACAAGTGATACCCATTTTTGCTAATTTACCAAATTGTCCAGTGATAAACCTATGTAGTATTAACTAGTCATATCTTTTATAGTAAGTCCTATGCTGTCAACTCCTTCACACATTTTCTTCTAACAAAAAAATATTGTAAATCGAAAGAAATACGAAAAACATTGAAAGTTACATATACAAATAACATTTTAGACTTACTCTACATTCATGAAGAATGTAACTATGATTAGATACCTACACTTATTTGCGATGAATAAAAACCTGAAAAAAATAAAATACAAAGGAAAATTAAAGCAGATATCCTAAATACACCTACAATATTTCAAATATTGTTCACTGCACTAGACCAGGTATTTTCTTTGTAGGGGAGCCGTTTGACATGGAGTCTCCGAAAACAATGCAACCTCTTGACATTTTGTATTAAACTAGGTATTAAGCGATACAGACAGATAACATAAATCAGGAACAAACTATTAGAAGTCTTCGAAAATGTCCAATATAAATATTCTTTCAGGATAATAGTTTCTTAGTTTTTCTTTTTTTAATTTGATTTATTTTCGATATATTTAATAAGCAGGTAAAAATATTAACATGTAATTTGCTGTCGCATAATAATTATGGCTTATTAATATTTTATAACTACAATTACATAAAATTTGCTCTTAATTGGAAAACCTCCAAGGATAAATATCTCAGGTATGGAAACCAAACAATGCAAAAAAATATAACGCATCATTCTAAAAAATAATACAGAGTATTTAAAAAAAAATATTTTATTTACTGGAAACTTGGAAATTAGTCATATTTTAGGCAATAAATGTTAATATCTCAAAAACTATCAAAAGTAGATGTACAAAACCCTAATGTCAATCAATGTAGAATTTTATGCTGCATTTAATGCTGTAGTAAAAAATACCATGTTTCATTTGAAATAAAAAAGTTTTAGTTGTTTAAAGGTATCCACAATGGAGATGCGTTTTCGAACATCCTGTATGTGATTCGGTCATTATTGCCATAACACTTTCTACCTACGTCTTTGTACTTACATCGACATTAGTAGAACCACTAAATATCTGATACCTCATCAGCTATTTAATTTCATTTGAAACAGTGCAAAGGTCAAAAAATCAACAAAATTGCAAATATCTCAAAAACGGTTGAGTTCAGGGATAGGGAACCCTCATGTAAACTAATCGCAAATGACTCGATACATTCATTGTACCGATAAAAATTGTACTATTTCATTTAAAATAAGAAAGTTGATATCAACACCCTGTATACCGAAAGTGCTATAAAGTTGAAAATATTTTCCTTAAATAGACCACAGTGGGCCATGACTACACTACAAGATTCAAAATCAAATTCCTACTAGAAGTTCAAGAAAATCTAATGTCCCAGTTCGGTGAGACATCCTGTATTATTATTTTTAAAGCAACCGAAAACAAAACACAATTAGACCACATACGCCCGAAATTAGCCCAGCGATTTTCGATTACATCACCCAAATTAAACGAAGAGTGCACTCCAATTAAAATTACGACCGATAAACTGCGATCAGCTAGATACAATTATTATCCTCGCAATGACCTAGCACCACCTAGCGGGAATTACAGAATAACACACAGCAGCTTCGACGTTTTCTAGCCGCGCCTGTGAATCCCATTAACTGGAGTCGCGCTCCCAGGGCCGTTTTCGAAAGCAAACATCGCCTATTCTCCAATTATCGCTCTTTGCGCTAGAGCAATCCGCAATTATTTTCCTATTTAAATTTAAATTATTCCACCCTTGTACGCCACCCCCAGGCTACAAAGCGATTGTTTGGCGGAGGCGGGGAAGTGGGAACCTTCCCGCCCGCAGAAATGAGCAACACTTGCGTGCCGTCTCGGCTGAGAGGTCGAATAAATAGTTGCCCCTCATCCCCTCATTTCTCCCACATTGCCCTTTCCCCAGAAACACTCTAGCGTTCGTTTCTGTAACGATTTTGTGGGGAAATAGCGTTCGTATCGGAATGATGGAGGCGCCGTTATCGGTTCTGTCTTATTAAACGTTTCTATTCTAGTCAGCCTTCATTAAGAGAAAGGATTGGATCGTCGACCCAGGTTATGGGTACGTTTTCTGGGGAATGGTAAGCGTATAAACAATTGAATGAAGGAAACCGTCATTGATTCGAAACAGGGTGGAATTTTCGATGGTTGATCGAGTTCTTGGAAGTGATTTGTTAAAATTGTAGTACATAGATCTAGATCGAGGTTGGGAATGAAGGGAATCCGTGGGGAATTTGAAAGTTGGTAAGGTATTGCGTTGTTTGTAAAGGCGTTTGAGGAATTTTCCAAGATGGGAGAGAGTCTGTAATGATTAAAGGCCGGATTTATATGCACTAAAAATATCAAAATACACTGTTGAAAATATTACGGTGTTGGCGTTAATTTTGCGTTAGTCAAATATTTTAGTGTTGATTTTTCCAAACTTTGCCAGACGAGTTGACTACGCGTATTTAATAGAACAGAAATGACTAGAATGTCGTGTGAATTCTTTGTTTAGATATGAGGATTGACTATTTTTCTAGACATTCAGAAGCGTCAACCAATCAGAATTTTTCCCTCGGATAGAAATATAGAAACCCCACCTATTCTAATACAGTATTGCATTATACGCACCACCTGCATTGCACGTGTATCTGTTTTCGTGTTTGATTCTCCGTATTAACATATCCAAACAAATGTGACTGACTTGCAAAGTGTAACCTCGTGTTATTAAACGTTAATTCCAGTGGGCATAAAAAATTTCAACATCTTAAAGATGTATTGGGAATATCTATTTACGCAATTAGTTTAAACATGAATCAAATAGCATAAACATTCACTTAATTTTATAATGGTTCTCAAAAAATCATTTTAAAATTGGTACGTTTAGTTGAAACCAAAACTTGTAAATGAGTGGTTTTGCATATTTATAATTGAGAAAACGTCTTAAAGAGAGAATATTATAGCACTAAGAAATAGGAGTTGCAGATTAAAAAGACGTTGTGTTTAGAAAATGGTGTTAAAACACCCAATAGATCGCATTCATTTATTTAAACAGCTAGTAAATTTGTCTAGTCTAGATCAAATAAAATGTGACTAGAAGTATTTTATAATTCCACGTGTCAGTTGGACAAAATAACCCCTTAGCAATAGACAATACTTGACTATCTTTGCTCGTCAAATTTAAACTTCTATAGTTCTCGACAAAATAACACGAAAAGAGTGTGGACCTCTCCTGACTATTAAATTAGTCAAAAAAGTGTTAAAATTTTCAACAGTGTATGCACGCAGGATATACTTCTAAGAATGTAAAATATGCATTTAAATAGGCAAAATATGCATTTGGATATGGAAAATATGCATTATAAAATCATTCTCCTTTTTATTTAAAATTGATACCAGGAAAAAAATTAATACAGGAGCTAAACTGTAAACATATTTTTAATATTGATAAAATTAATGCAACTTTGATTTAATTAACTAACAGGAAATACCAATAAGCTTCAGTCTCACAAATTCTTTAATCTTCAAAACACAATGTACATTTCGTTAGCTAAGCTAACATCTTCAGGTGTACATACAAATACTAAATGCGTAAATATAGTAAGTATATCTTAGGTTACAAAAATTAATCATCAGGACTACTAGTCTGTTTAACAAAAAGTCGTTCATATCTCAAAATCTATTAAAGATAGGTATAGGGAGTGCTGATATAAAGTGATAGGAGATGATATTTACTTCCTAATTCCGAAATAAAATACAGGGTGTTTTATTAAAAAAAGGAGTTTTCTGCATTTGAAAATATGTCACTTTGTTCCTCAGTTTTGAACACCCTGTATGTTAGAATGTAAAGTGTGCTTACCGTTTCTTAGAGTTATATCTACATTCATAACATAGCAAATTTGGAGTCTCTACTTGTAGTATTAACCGAGATATTAATTTCTCAATGATGCAATGATTATGACTAAAAAAAAAAAGAAAAACTTAAATAACTCAAAAACGGCAACATGTAGCTATAGGAATAGCTAATGAAAACTGACGTATTTATAGTTGTGGAATCCAAAAATGAATAAAAAATTATATCATTCTATTTAAAATAAGAAAGTTGACATCCATTTCCGGTCAACCGGAAGTGATATTTTGGTTAAGGTATTTTGCATTTATAGTTCCAATCGAACAAATACTGGTGCCAAAATCTCAAATATAAGTAAATAATAGAACATCATAAACTTTTAATGAACCAGTTACGTGGAATACCCTGTATAGTGTTTGAAGGTTTGAAAACTGTTATACACGGGAAAAATGATCTTGTTGTTTTCAACCATTTTTCGTGCATTTGGTTGCAGTTACTAATTTATTACTTGATTTAGGAATATTAAAAATATTCTTGTATTCAATCAAACAAATAATTTGGTTAGTAGATTTATTTGAAGCTGGCGCAGTATTTATTAATTTAACTAAATATTTACATGGAAGTAAAAATAAATGTCGCATTCTATTTTCGTATAGCAGTTTTCTAGATATTCTAAGATATACTTATGTGTAGTAGAAAAATTGTCGCATAGATGGCGCATCTCCTATTTCATTCCAGTAACAGATAATATTTCGCACAAAATAGGCTGGAAACTAAAATCGTAACATACTAATCTGGTATATTTGCCAGAAGAACATTTGGTTGAAGTCATCGCCATTGAAAGGATGATTTCTTTAACGGCACACTAGAGTGCGTTAGTAGGATGGTCATTGCAACCAACTTCCACAATACTACTAGGATTTACAACATTCTAACGGCAAATCCCTCTTTAGTGCATGGGTTTGAAGATAATTCATTTTCATTTCGATTAAAAATGATCACGGCATTTTGTTGTGATTACTTTTCAAGGAAACACCAAATTATGTTGGTCATATAGAAAACGCAAAAACCGTTGGTTTAATGCAATTCCTTTTAAATGAAAAGGATATTTCTCTCTCAGTGTGTGTGGATTAGTGCTGATGAAACCGTCTATATAGTAGGTCGTTGTGTAATAAATGTGATAGTTATCTTGAATTCAAATACGTCTTCTGTGCCTCATGTAATAGCTTCCAAGAGTACGCATTAGATTAATGCAGAAACTATCAAGAACATTATTAATGAAAGCCTATAAAATGTTCTTCGATTTGATCAAAATGTGTTTTCTGTATTATTTAAGCTTAAAATTCTTGTATGCTTCTAGTTTGTAATTAATTAGATCAGCAGTTTAAACAAGTTTGTAACATTTCAGAATACTTTAGGATCTTACTGTTTAACAGTTTGCCCTGTTAACCAATATCATCGTACGTGGTTCTTAGACTGTTATTGTGGGCTTTAAGTAACTGTAAAACAATGCCTTTTACACTCTTTAATTGTTCGTCGTTTTCATTAGTCCTATGTAAGTTACTACAATAATCTTATCTAATTTATTATCTTTATAGTGGAAATGTAGAACTTGTTTCTCTGATGAAGATGAAAATATGCAGCGAAAGTTTAGAATTCATCATTCATGTAAAAAAAGAAATCATTATGCCACCAATCCTTAGCTGTTTTTCCCGTGACCTGTTTCTTAACGTTGTGCAGCTGCTTTTTCCATTATACATCTGTTTGATAACTATATTAATTGTATAGGATTGCCTGCTATCTACATAGTGTAATTTTTTTAACACTAAGAGTAGCGCTAGTAGTCAGAGGATATTTAATATGCCTTAGTGTAAATATAGTATATCACTACTAGTGCGAATGTTACTGCTTCTTAGTGTTTATCTAATTTTTTAGTGTAGATCGTAAGGCCACTACTAGTGTGCATTAAACAACATCAATAGTGATTGTTAACTCTAGAAAGAGGTAATTTTCTCTATTAAATGTCTTATCAATACTACTGTAACGGAAGGAAAGTAAATTAAGTTCCTGATTCACTAATAAATAAAGCAACGACCGTGTTAGTTGAGATAAAACGTAATTACTCCGACATAAAATAATTCTATACATATACAGTACTTATATAGTATAAAAATAAACTCAAATATTAAAATTAAACGAATCGACAAAACACGAAAGTAGTTTTTTGAACATGTTGAACATCTTATCATCCTTCCTATCAGGTGTTCTTCTACTGACGATGCAGTAACTCAACACTGCGACACTTGATTAATCAGAAAATTGATAAGAATCTCGACTTGCTTACTTTCCCCCTTTCTGATGGTATCCTCCTATAATACAATTCTAAATAAATGTATTGTTTATAATATATAGACAATCACTTACCTTTTATTCTACTGCAGCACGTATGTAATACATAACCTAACTAGAATACCTTATTGGCGGCTGATGTACCTACATATGTAGGTTCTGTCCACTGAAGCACTGAACACTAAACCGTTACAACTATTCGGGCCAATCAGAACGCATCGTAACTGATCATGTGTTATTACAGCGCGAGAAATACAATATCCAAAGAATTGACTATTGTTACACTGATAGAGTATATACTTTACTCTGCCAGTGTTGAATTGCACTAAGTAGCCTATTAGTGTAATTATTTCACACTAAATTTTTTTTAGTGTAATTATGTAGACTACTTTTCTTTAGTGTTAAATCAAAGTGTATAAATACACTACAATTTTAACTCTATTTGAGTTACACCCTAACACTAAGAACATTAACACTGGCGCTATTTCTTATTGTGTAGGTTTTTTTGCTGCTTCTAGTAGTGTGTGCGTCATACTTAAAATTTGGACGTCTTTAGTAATTACGTATGATATTACTTTTTTTCTAGCAATAAGGCTGTATATAGAACTTACGTTTAAAACAGTTTAAAACATTTTTTTTCTTTTAGCAATGAGACATTTCAAATGTGTTAGTTTTCTTTTCGTGCACTTCACTATAGTAACGCCAATATGTAAATTCCCATAAATTATAATTCTCATATATTCGCCCAGTTTCATTGTTTTCTCCTTATATCCAACAGAAACCCGTTTTGTCGCGTACACATACATCAAGACGGATGTATTCGCCGTTTCTAGGTCATAAATAATAATTCATCACCCCGATAAATTTTCGCCCATAACTCAACCGTCAACGGCCCTCCCTCCATCCTCTCCGAGACGAGTTATTAACGTATTAAGATCTCGACTGGGGGATCCGAGCGCAATTAACGAGAAACGTCGACTGCACATAGCTCTAGAGTGGCTAGAGTAGCTGGAGTAGCTTTCACGCTCTACCGAGGCCCGTTATATGCTTTAATGGTTCGTCACTTGAAACGTAATCGACTGTATTAAGTAGGATACACATCGCAGGAGCGCCTCCTAGATGATGCTGTGTATATTTATAAACACTATCTTCGAGTATCTTTGAGTGGAGGAACGAGTTTCAAGACAGTGTTAAAAAGCTACCGCAAAATCCGTATTGGCGTGGCTTGTCGTGTTCTCGACCATGTCATAGCCGCGGTGAAGATAAATCGTTGGTTTGAGAAGGCACTTTTCCACTAAAATACACAGGAAAATGTAATGAAGGTTATAATCTCCTGATATAAAATATCAATTCAGAATAGCTTAAACTTTGTCCCACCGTTACTTTAAGGCAGAGTTCACACCGGAGTGATGCGACACAAGCGACATAACCGTTTTTAATCAAAACGCTACAAAAAAGTAATATAATTGGCCAATCTCTAGTAAGAAGAAAATGAATTCAATTGGCCTAGCATAGTAATAAAAAATGTGTATCAAGGTATAGACAATACCCTAACAGCCAGAAATATTACATAGATATTTTTAAATATATTTTATAAATATTTTTCGTGAGAGGTTTTTGAATATATTTTTCATATTTTTTTTCTAAAGATAGATAAAATATTCAATTAACATATTTATTCCATATTTTAAAATTAATGTAAGCGCTATATTTTTTCTAAAATATTTATATGAAAATTGAGATTTTTTATGTAATCTATTTAATTTGTCAAAATGAACTAAAATTGTCCTTGGTTATTTAGAATGTATAACGTCGATAACGAAAAGTTGAAACATAACATATAAGTTGTCTAAAAGGCAAGAACTTGTTTTTTCAAACTCACCATACAAGTTAAGAATCAATAATTCTGGCATCTATTAAGGCATACTGAAGGTTTATCAAATAAATCACTATTTTTTAATTGAAGTGTTCTAAATAAAAAACAAACGTATTTATTATCATTTTATTTGAATAAGCCAAAAAAAAGAAAAATACTCATTTTTAAGTCTAGCCTTGGCTGGTGCCAGGTACAAACCCTATGGCTTTTTTCATATCTGCGGTAGTGGTGCTCTCATGGCGTATCCTTGTGCCTCTAAAACAATGCCAATTGTATATTAGATCATACCATGAATAAAACATCGTACAACATTATCAACACCTACTAATACATTTGGAGCATTTACAATAATTGGAGTGGTAGCTACATTCTAATACTTACGATACTTATTTTTACTTTATTTCATAATTATTTGAAAACATTCTACGTACAAACAATAAAACAACACAACGTATCTCTCTGTTTGAGGTTATGACGCTTATCTACCGAGATGAATCTCTTAAGCAAAACAACTAGCATTTATCTGGTAGATGCAGTAACATATATGATGCATAAAATTCCTAACAATTATATTATTAAACGATTTCTGTACATAGCGATATTGAGCAATTATCTTATAAATGCCAATGACATGTTCAAAGTTTTGCTTACCTCGTAGTCACCACAAAAACTAAAACACACCCCGCAACTATTAATTACACAGTTAACCCTAATCTGCCCTAATCGTATACTATATAACTATAACATGTAACGGACAAACGAATGAAAACGTTGATGATACGCACGTGCGCGAATGCATTCTATGTACCTAATCCATAGACGCATAAACAATACTAAATCATATAATACCCGGCACCGTAATGAATAGAGGTGTTGTGTTGACGTTCGCAACTTACAATATTACAATTAATATAAATACAAAACGCAGAATATTAATAGAAAAGTTACAGCGCTCAACTTAGATACTAATTAAATCATATTAGATATATATTATCTAATTTAATCTATAAACTATCATTTTAAATAGGTATATACTACTTAATATGTATGCAGATTTATACCCATTTTATATTATTCGCTCTACGCACCAAATGTACAAAAGCAAAAATTCACATCTTTTTTTTATATGAAATAAATATTTACAGAAATCCAAAGCAAAATATTCTTGCGGAGTTATGAAAATATATTGAGAAAACAATAACAAGAATAAAAAATTATTAATGCTACATAACATATATATTTTTTAAATGTTTTCCTAATATATTTTCTATAATATATTTTATGCATATTATACATATTAATATAATTAATATTCAAGAAAGATTTATATTTTTTTAAATTTTATAACTATGAAAAAATATAGTTGGGTCACTGGGGTATTTTTAACTAACATAACACAAGATATCGCAGCAGTAAACGTTCAGACAAACAGTATATTAGTTGGCAAAGTTGTTGATTATTATACTGTTTAAACTAAATATACAAAAGAGCGTAAGGTATCCGGGTCCCAAATACTTGTACAAATGATCGTAACAGTTTTATAATATACTGGGTGAGTTTTTTTATTATAATAATAATAATATTCATTTATTTCCAACAGGTAAGGGGCCCAAGTACGGGAAATATATAAACTAGTTACATGTGCAATTACACCTAATACTAAACAAAATAATAACTAATGTTAATCCCAGAAAGGAAAGAAAAGTAATAATGAGAGCAAATATTAAACAGAACAAAAATTCTTACACTAAATATAATACTTATGAATGCTTATAATCAACGTATCTGCATATCAAGAAAGGCTTTTCTAATTTCGGCAAATGAGTTGCAATGTATGTCACAGAAATTACAAATTAAGTTAAAATTTCTACACATCATAGATATTGGAGCTCTTAATAATACATTAGTTCTACTAGCAGGATAATAGAAGGTTTGTCGATGACGAGCCATTAATCTAGGTATTTTGAAATATATACGATCTAACAAAACGGTACAATCAACTATATTATTTAAGATATTATATAATAATTTAATACACGAGATGTTGCGTCGAGTCTCAAGCGAAGTAAAATGAAATCTCAATAGCATGATATCATAGTTGTAACCTCTCTCAGGTATGTTCCATCTAAGACAAACATCAGGTACTTTAGAAATCTCCTTTGTATAGCTTCAATATTATGTATGTGTACATTGTAAATCGGGTACCATAATAATTGAGCTATATTCTAATTTAGATCTAATTAAGAAGTTGTACAATGTTTACAAGACAATTTATATTAGTAGAAATCCTGCGTTTGTATATAAATCCATATATCTGATGTGCACTTGCCACAATGCCATTAATGTATTCCACGAAGGTAAGTTGGTTATCAAAGGTGATGCATAGATCTTTTATAATATTACACCGTTGTAGTGCAGTGTTGGACGCAACGTAGTCATAATTTATGATATTTTGTTTTCGGGTGTAGGCCATGCCCCTACATTTATCTATGTTCAATTTCAGGTGATTAGATTCACACCATGAAACTATGGAGTCCAAATCTGCCTGCAAAGAAAGGCAGCCGTTGAATGATTCAATGTTATAAAATAGTTTCATGTCGTCTACATAAAGTAAGGCTTCGCATTGCAATGAATCAGTAATATCATTTATAAACATTACAAAAATAAGAGGACCAAGATTGGACCCCTGCGGTACACCTGATACAGGAGATATTGCCTTAGATCTAACTCCACGCAACTCAACATACTGCCTCCTATCAAGTAGGTATGATCTACAAGTATCCAACAAACCGGGTGCAATTCCCAATTTCTTCAATTTGGTAAGCAAAATGGAGTGATCAGTCTGGTCAAAGCCTTTTGAAATCTGTATAAATCATGTCCACTTGCCTTGTCTATAAAATCTCAGACACGTATATGTTAAAGCAACATAAATGGTAATTGGGAACGTTTGCTAATGAACCATGTTGCGCAGGTAGAAATATTTTGTAATGAATAGGAGATATTATAGTTTTTTCTTTTTTCTTGTGTAGCGGCGGTTTCTATATGAATGAATTAAATTTTTTAACAATTAAACTCTTCATTTTTACGTTTCGACACAACTTTATTTACTGTTGTCTTTTCAGAAAATGTATATTATAATTTAACTTTTTTTTTATCTAAAATTAATTCAATTCTCCTTTAACTAAAATTATCAATAATGCTCTTATTGACTTACCAACACCATCTAATATTTCAGCATGATGAAACTTTGGATCTCTTTTAGGACTTTGTTTAATTATCCAAATTATCACAGGAATTTTTCTAGCTATACATTTTTCTGCCCATATTGACTTAGCTTTTAATAGTGTTATTCATATTTGCCGTGATGTAAACTATGGTTGATTACTCCGAACATTACATGCTAATGGTGCCTCGTTTTTCTTTATTTGTATTTATATCCATATTGGTCGAGGAATATATTACAGATCATATAACCTTCATTTTACATGAACAATTGGTGTATTAATTCTTTTTCTTGTTATAGCAACTGCATTTTTAGGCTATGTTCTACCTTGAGGACAAATATCATTTTGAGGAGCTACTGTTATTACAAACTTACTCTCAGCTATCCCTTACCTAGGATCAACAATTGTTCAATGACTTTGGGGGGGATTTGCAGTTGATAATGCTACTTTAACCCGATTTTTTACCTTACATTTTCTATTACCTTTTATTGTAGCTGCAATAGTAATAATTCACTTACTATTCCTTCATCAAACAGGTTCAAATAACCCTTTAGGTGTAAATAGAAATATCGATAAAGTTCCTTTTCATCCTTACTTTACATACAAAGACATATTTGGGTTCATTATAATAACTATAATATTATCTATTCTAGTATTAATAAACCCATACTTATTAGGAGACCCAGAAAATTTCACACCTGCTAACCCCTTAGTTACTCCAATTCATATTCAACCAGAATGATACTTTTTATTTGCATATGCAATTTTACGGTCAATTCCTAACAAATTAGGAGGAGTAATCGCTTTAGTAATATCAATTGCAATCCTATGAATTATACCTTTTATCAATAAAAAAAATATACTAAGAACTCAATTCTATCCACTAAATAAAATTTTATTTTGATCATTTGTAACAATTATCATTTTACTTACTTGAATTGGAGCACGACCAGTTGAAGATCGCTTATATTTTAACGGGACAAATCCTAACAATTTTATATTTTTTATATTATATTATTAACCCAGTAATTCATATCATCTGAGATAAAATTATTTTTAAACCTTAGTTAATGAACTTGTAAAGTATATGTTTTGAAAACATAATAAAGAGGTTCAACCCTCTAGTAACTTAAATATACTAAATTTAATCCATTAAATAAATAAAGTAAATAAAAATAATTTTAATCCTATAAAAAACAGCAAATAATTTAAAGCAATAGGTAAATACCTCTTTCAACATAAATATATTAATTTATCATACCGATAACGAGGTAAAGTACCACGAACTCAAACTCATAAAAATGATATAAATAGAACTTTAATAAAAAATCTAATTTCAAAAATATTACCTCCTATAAATAGTATAACACATAATATTCTTATAAATAAATAAAATACTTGAATATTCAGCTATAAAAATTAGTGCAAATCCTCCTCTTCTATACTCAACATTAAACCCGGAAACTAACTCAGATTCCCCTTCTGAAAATCAAAAGGAGTTCGATTTGTTTCAGCCAATCTAGAAAGAAATCATATTATTGCTAAAGGTAAACATAAAAAAATAAACCAAATCATAGATTGATACTTTATAAAATCAATAAATTTCAAATGCTAATAAATCACTTTGTCAACAAACCTAATTCTCTTTTCAAATAAGATTTACAAAAATATATGGCTGCGCAATGGCTCAACCCATATCAAGTACAATAGCTCAATTAGTACTCGAAGATCTCGAAAGACAGGCAATTAACAATTTAGAAGTTAAACCAAATTTTATAAAAGGTATGTGGACGATTGTTAGTGTGTATTCCGGAAACAAAAATCACAAATTTATCAAGCTTTCAACCGATTTTCAATCCGAAATTACAATTCACCCTTAAATAGAAAAAAATTCAAATGTTAAACTATTTAATCTTACCTTGAGTCAGAAAAATAATAAAAATTTCGACAAAATTAATCACAAACCAACATTTTCTGGTCGTTATTTAAATTTTTTCACTCTGCCAACCCTTTAGTATAAATAAAAAAAATGTCATGTCGCCTGTAATCAATAGGCCATTACATTAACCAGTCCAAAATATAGAACAGAAATTTTAAACACAGTAAAAATCAATTTACAAAAAAAATAACTAACCCTTAACGCTAATTCAAAAAACCATCAAAAACAAAATACATCAATTTATAACACCAGACAAGTCAGTAACACAAACCCAAATACCTTCAAATATCTTAGCATGCATACGTTCCTCAATTGGTCCGAAAAACTTAATAAAATACTTTACCCACATAAGTAAACTTGCACATAAAAACCACAATAATTTGAAATTTGTTTCTCAAAATTAAAAGACAGTATTCCATTACAAAACAAAGTCACGTACTTTTACAAATCCCTGTAACAATTGCAATGGTGGTACATAGGAAAAACCATCCAAACAACTCATAATAAATATCATAAATATCAGAATATCTCACTGCTTTAAAAAAACATACAATTAACATAGGTCATAGATTCAATTTCAATTATACAAGTATTTTAAATATAGGAAAAAAATTATAAAGGGCGATGCATTCTAGAAATGATCCAAATAAACAAACATAAAAACGCAGTAAACGATAAAACAGAAATAGAAAGTTTATCAAAAATTTATCACCATCATTAAACATACTTTTCGCGTTAATATATGTAGGTAAAGAGATAAATAACAACAATTTTTAGTATAACAATTAAAAAAAAAAGCCCATCGCTGAGCTCGCCTTTCGGGTATTTTAAATGTATTCTTCGGCAGTTTGAATTAAAATGTTAAGTTAACAGTACTTTGTAAATTGACTACGTTCCAGTAATTTTAAAAAATGTAATTAAAATAAGTTTTTAAAATGTTGTTGTGAATGTCCCTAATGTAAATAAAAAAAACCACATATTTATAATAAACAATATTGGTTATTAATTTAGATAAAAAAAAAAGTTAAATTATAATATACATTTTTCTGAAGAAGACAACAGTAAATAAGTTTGTCGAAACGTAGAAATGAAAAGAGTTTAACTGTTTAACTACTTAATTCATCATATAGAAACAGCCGCTACCCTCACGAAAAAAGAAAAAAGTCATATAGAATAGCATTACCGGCTACGGAACAAATCATCATCAAAGGAGATATTATCTATATAAAATAGTAATCGCCTGCTTGAAAATTGGAATTAAATATGTGATGGTTTAAAAACTTTGAAATCATTAAATGCGGAACCCCCATTTTGGTATTACAGATTCGGATTCTACGCAGCCAAGTAGTAGTTTTTGTTTGAAACTTTTTTCGATTCGTAACCAGATCTGTGCTGTATCGCAGAAAAAACATGGATTGTGGAAATCTAGAAAAAATACACAAAAAAGAGAAGCAAGCAAACATGATTTTCCCATTACATTGAAAAATCTTTTGTGAAAAATGTTAAAATCAATACGGCCGATATTCAGACAAGTTTTGGAACCACTGTTTTTCACCAGAATGAGATACGTTAAAGATTAGTTTATGCTCTGTTACTAGCTACGTTCTGTCTACTTGGTGTAAGTAAATTTACTAGATAATAGCTTAAAACTTTGTTATCTGACTGTAAAGTTGAGTTATTGCATCAGAAACCACTTCAGGACAACAAACACGTTCTTGTGACATGAACTAAATAAAAGTTTTAACGGGCATTTGAACCAGTTTAGAAATTTTATTTCAGAAAAAAAAAAAGAAAGGCATTATACACAATAGAGAAGGTATTTATATTTCAAGAATTTTAATTAAATCGGTATCTAAGCAATACTTTCTCGACTATATGTACAGAATGCCGCTGAAACGGGCCGGGGCACAGAAATATTTCTATAGAGCGAATTACTAGAGAAAATATTATCGAATGAAAAATATTTGTAAAAGTTTTGCCTCTAGCGAGTTCGATAAGCTCTTTGTAGTGCTGCTTAACAAGGGCAGGACTAATTAAAAGGAAAGTGGCGAATGTAATTTCGTATGACGCGAAAGGAATCAGATATCTGAATTAATTAGAATGAAAAAGCTATGTCTTTTTTGTATTTTAATTACAACGGAAAACATATTTTTGAGAAGTTTGTTCATAAATACAGCATTATTGGGGCTAATTAGATGAAAATATGGATCACCTGACCCCCCTTTAGCTGCTTTAGAGATTATGTGACTAATTACACTGCGTGACACGATTTTCGTACCTGAAAAACTGATACTATTATGGTTTTCAATTAAGTTACATATAGTAAGCGATGGCTGTTTTTTGTTTCTATCACGTCTTGTTTTTGAAGTATCCCTGTGGCATAGAGGCTATGCCGATTCTGGCACAAATCTTGGGATTTTCAATGGGGTAGAGTACATTTTATCATTTATAATAATAATAATATAATAATAATAATAATAATAATATGTTTTATTGATCCAAACAAATACAAAAAAAAAAAAAAAAAAAGTACAATAAAAAAGAACAAATACATAATTGTATGATCAAATGGAAGAGAATGTCAGTCCTCCAGCATGAATGCTGTTTGACTGGTTTCAATTCTCTCCAAAAAATAACTAAACAAAAAAAAAAGTTGAGAATACTTATTAGTTATCAGAAAAAAACAACAAACACAACAAAAAAAAAAAAATACTGTTACCGTAAATAAAATGCCGGATCACATAAGACCTTCACTGGCCCGCAGAAGATCCGTTTTAATTTTCTTTCTAAAGCTAAAGCTAAGGAGACAGCTGCCAGAGTTCCAACGGTATCGCATTATAGACATTGGCTATATTATATGAGAAGCACCTTCTATAAAGTTTAAATTGAATCTCTTTACGCAAATGCAGTGTTTATACCGTACATTAATATTGTGAACATCGGTGCGATACAAATTTATTATATAAATACGGGGGCTTCTTTTCTGAAATGATCCTATGAAACAGCACTGTCTCATGCAACCTTCTTCGCGAATCCATGTTTAACAGCCAGACAACGCAGTGCCATAGATATATGTTGAATATTTCTAATATTATAGAAAACCTCAGACAAGTGTTCTGAATTAACTGCAAACGACGGCGGGATGCCGAGTCCAGACAAGGTCCATATACGACGTCACAGTAATCTGCACGGGAAAGCACTAAGCCTCACACAACGTCGTTCTCAGTTTCGTTGTTGAAGTAGTGTCTGTTAGCATATAGGGACTTAAGGGTAATGTACGATTTTCTAACAATATCCGACACATGCTCTCGAAACCGCAAATCTACATCTATCCGCAAACCCAGCACCCCAACCGCCGTCCGCAAAGGAATATCTTCCCCTCTCACTCTAATGGCAACTGCGCCGGGCAGAACCGCATGGCCCTTTCGTAAAAAATATCGCCGCAGATTTTGATGGATTTATCTTGAGGCAGTGCTGTTCCGCGGCGGCTACAACTCGTTCCAAATCGGTCTCCATGGTCTTCACCGCCCTCTGCAGATCTCCACTATCACACACCAAATATATTAATATATCGTCAGCATAACAGTGGTACTTACAGAATTTAAGTGATCACCAAGACAACAGGTATATATATAATTAATAATAATGGCCTCAATACCGACCCTTGCGGCACACCAGATTCAACAAATAGTTGATCTGCAACTTTATCATTTACAAAACACCTGCCTCCTATGACGCAAATAGCTCCTGAAAAATTCTACTGCCCCTCAGAAAAACCAACATATTGCAATATACAAATCAACAAATTGTGATCAATGGTATCGAATGCCTTCGTAAAATCTAGTGACACCGCTATAACCACATTACCATCATCCAAAGCTGATATAACATCATCAGATACATGAAGCAAAGCGCTTACGCAGCTATAACCTGATCTAAATCCTGATTGTGTCTCAGGTATAATATCATTTGCCCCCAAGTGCTCTCTGATCTGAAAAGCTACAACCTTTTCTAAGACTTTCGATAAACATGGAAGAATGCTAATAGGTCTTAGATCTTGAAATTGTGCTGGCGAAGTCTTTTTAGGCAATGGCACGACCTTGGAAAGCTTCCAGTTATCCGGGAAAGATGATGTTCGAAGGCACTCATTTATCAAATGAGTAAGAGGTGCCAAGATCACAGGGCAACATAATTTGATTAACTTAATACTTAAGCCATCCAAATCGACAGCATTAGACCTAATACTAGCTATGATCTTAGCAACCTCTCCTTCACTCACTTCACGAAATTCTAGCAAAGTACGCAAAGTGGGCTTTCTATTTAAACTGTAAAACGCCATTAAATTACGGTTACCAGGTGACATAGTATTGTGAATATCAGCAACAGATGTAACAAAATATTTGTTAATAGCATTAACATCCGACAAAAATTCAGGAATCATATTGTATTTATTTTTTCCCACATTTAACGCGCGCAATTCAGACCAAAGTTCCTTAGAGTTCCGATTTTGAAATTTAAAATCTATATAGGCCCTTTTCTCCCTTCTAACTGCACCAGTTGTGTAATTTCTTAGTTGTTTGTAGTAATCCCAGTGACTTCGTTCCCCACTAGTTTTAGCTCTTTTTAAGGCCTCATTCCTCATTGACATCATTAATTTAATAGTATCAGTAATGTAAGGCAATTTGGGTTTATGTTGTTTAATCTTTATTAAGGGAGCATGCACATCAAAAACAAATAACAGCAACTCAACTAAAAACTTCAATTTATCGTTAATATTTGCCAGATCATAAACAATATACCACGGAAGATTCATAACATCAGAATAAAAGCATTCGTAGTTAAAATTTCGAAATTGTCTAAAAATCTTACTTTGGGCAAACAATTAGTCCTCCACAGTCAGAGAGCAGCATACCAAACAGTGATCAGATAAATTATGCATATTCTCTGTTTCAATAGACTTAATTGTCAAGGAGTCCGTTATTAGTACCAAATCTAATAATGAAACTGTAGTTGGGGTGATCCGAGTTGGTTTATCAACAATCTGCCTAATGTCAAATGAATCAAGCAAATCATGAAAGCGGCTGACATTTCTATTGGTGATGTCAAACATGTTAATATTAAAATCGCCAGCACAAATAAGATCATCATATTGAGGCAAATGACGCGATATAAACTGTTCAAACAATTCACAAAATAAATTGTAATTTCCTTTTGGTGGCCGGTAAACGCACCCAATTAACATATTTAATTTCGATACCGATAAAGATACCCATACATGCTCAAGGGATTCCGTTACCTCTGAAAACACTGCATTTGCTTTTATATTACTTCTAATATAAAGACCAACGCCACCGCCCCTGCCTCCCCTCGCAATGTGAAAGAACTTGTAACCATCAATATCAACCAGCCCTAACATGCAATCCTGCAACCATGTTTCGGTTACACACAATATATCGTATCTATTGTACAGCAACAAATCGCGGAAAGCAGCAAAATCAGCCAAAAGCGACCGAACATTTAGATGAGCAATTCTCATTACAGTAGTGACAAAAAAAGTAATAAACGACAAGAAAGAAATACAATTCTAAACAAAAGTAAATATCCTAATCAAAATGTATATAAATATGAAGTAATAATGGAGCAATGCGCAACTTATAAATAGAAAATTTTTTGACTAAAGTAATTTGTACGCGAGTACTCCGCGCTGAGAAAAAAAAAAAAAAGAAAGAATAGCAATCATTCTGACAACAACAAAAAAAAATTTATACATGTATAATAATAAAGAGACATAAATTAAATATGCATATTTACACGTCACTTCGTGCTCGTAGCGACAGATTGAAATATTCTACCTGATATACATACCGGCTGTCCAGTCTAGATGCAACGGTCCATAGCCGATTTATTATTGCTTTTTTTGGAAAATGTTTCAATAAATGTTGGCTGGAATCATATTCTACACATTTTAAAATTAGTTTCAGTAATGGTGGACTTCCGGTTGTACCGGAAGTAGATACTTTATTATTTTAAATGGAACGCCTGTATATTACTGTATTTTTGGATTCCTTGTTAATTTAAATAAACAATACGTTAGGCATACATTGGGGGCTAAGTTGTACGTTTCCGAATTACATGACGTTTTTTCGAAAAAATGACATTTGCAATGTCTGCGGTGTTTGCAAAATATCTCGGAAATACGAAAGTTAGAAAGATGCGGTGTTTCAGTTTTCGCTTAATTATGAAACAGCACACGTCGTTTTATTTTAAAATTGTTGGCATTACATTACAGAATTATTAAATAGACCTCTGTAATTTCGACTCTAAATCATGGATAACTTTTTTTTTTTAAATTGAATGGCATAGCAATTTTTACAGAAATGGATGTAAAATTTGATTTTCTTTCGATTTTATACGGGTGTCATTGTGTCTCTCCTTTTCAGTTTTTCACGAGAGATACGTATTGCGAAGCGCCGGCCACCTTCCCCTCGCATTTCACCAAGCTTGGGACTAATTAACAAAACAAAATAAGTTTTGTCGTTAGTTTTAATTTTTTGTCGCAACAATAATGATAATTATGGTCATAATTTGCAAAATCAACATATTCTTTGTACAAGAAAAGCAAAGCTTCACCAAAGACCTGCTTTTAATTTAGACTTAAAATGTTTATTTAATGGTTTTCGTATCTTACACTTAATTTTTTTAAATAATATTTTAGGCTAATCTACGAAAAATCAGGTTCAGCAAAAATAACGTGTTCTTTAATGAACTAGCAAAGTCAATGGGTGGTATGAATAAAAACGAGGTACAGCTCCTCCCACAAAAAGGTTAACAATCTGAATCGTGATTTTCATTATATATTCTCAGGTTGAACTATACATACAACTGTGTTTATTCGAAGTAATTTTATTGACGCCAGCTGAAGAGTAGTCCACATACGTAATGTTTACTCGTATTTGATAAATTTATATTTTATGTCCGCTATTCATTTGGTAAATTGTCTATGGAAGTTGTTTTGACGACCCTGATTTATTATTTTTAGTTTTCAAATAAGGGTATCCATTCAGTTTGAGGCGCAACAAGTACAGTGCTACGTAGTTTGAGAGGAGGTGGATGGGTGTTTCATCCTGTTCCCCACAAAATCTATATTCAGATTCTTTTTCCAATCCAAGCTTACTCAGGTGTCCTTTCAGTCTACAATGGCCTGAAAATATTCCTGTTAATATTTGCTTGGGTTACTGGAACTACCAATCTTATGGCTAAAGAAATCTCTCTTGGATCTCCTCACCAATTCAGCGTGAGAATGCCTTGCCCTTTCGTAGGCCTCAATAAAGGACGGATACCGTAGCTGCAGACTATATAACTTTCTTAAGTTACAACTGGATACACGAATACCATCACTAATCCAGCCAGCGCGATTCGATACATTATTGCAAGAAATAAGTTTTTTGGAAAACGAGACACGATAATTTCATGAACGAATTGGACGACTTCATCAAAATTATTGAATTGACTAAAGTCCGGCCAAACTTGGTTAGAGAAGTACATTTGGAATCGTTGAATAGATTCTGTTTATATAAATATACGAGAGAGTTTTTTAGAGGAACTGTCGACATTCACACTTTCAAACAATCCAGTTCGAAAAACTACATAATGGTGATCTGATACAAGACAGGGAACAATGGAGGCCTGCACTTCGAGAAATTTACAAAAATATTGTCCAGAACTGCGTCTCCCCGTGTAGGCTCGGACACTATACTGTAACATATTAAAAGTTAAAATACTTTAAAACACTTTGAACTGGTATTAGTTAGAAAGTGAACATTAAAATCAACCGGTAAATACTATCAGATTGATGACTCCTATAGACAAAGTTTAATAGATCTGACAAGAACATCCAGCATTTGAAAAATTCCATTTTGGAGCTAAACAATTTATTAGTGTCACGGAAATATCACTAATATGCACACTATTTACCGCACACTTATCCAAGTATCCAATTTTAAAAGCAAAATTGCTGTTTCAAAAGGAGTTGTAAGACCATTATGTTCAATCCTAAATAGCTGACCCATGTATATGATCTTTTCTTGGGTACTTGAAAGTGTAGTTGCTATCCAGGGTCTTTTCGAAACCGTTTAAAGATTTTAAGGGCATGTAGTACGATTGAAAATAAGGTTTAAGAGTCATAATAAACATATGTTCACAAATCAACCGTTTACGAGATAACAGCGAGTGTTCCTAGTAGTACATGGATATAACATATCCCAGTAAACAGGTGCTTATCAGCTACAGTTATGACAGTTTAATTTGACGTTATGTGCAATTTGTAGCAATTACAATGGTTGCGTATTCTAATGC
This sequence comes from Protaetia brevitarsis, assembly GCA_004143645.1. Lineage (NCBI taxonomy): Eukaryota > Metazoa > Arthropoda > Insecta > Coleoptera > Scarabaeidae > Protaetia > Protaetia brevitarsis. Next base: position 95,056 of record RXPK01000646.1, read on the forward strand.
TGAAATGAGCGATATGGTGTTCAAGTACGGTCGTGCTAATGGGAATTCTTTACAAGCACGTCGCTTCTATGCTGAAACGTTTCCTGGATCGCCAACTGCCTTCGCATGTGATGTTTCAGACGGTGTTTTCAAACGACTAAGAGAAACTGGTTCGTTTGAGAAGCGGTCTTCTGATACTGGACGGCAGAGAATAGCATGTAGTCCCAGATAGAAGATCGAATTTTGAATATTATTGGTGAAAATTCCGAAACTAGTGTTAGAAGAATTTCGACTCAAGTGGGTGTAAGCAGCAATCTTGTTTGGAGAACACTTCATGAGCACCTCCTATACTCCCACCATATCCAACGGATACAAGCCCTTACTGCTCCGGATTATCAAGCGGAGAAGGCTTCTATGAGTGATTTTTTGCGAACAGCTGCTGATCGGCCAGATTTCGATGATAACATCCTTTTCACTGATGAAGCTGGTTTTACTTAAAATGAATATTTAATTTCCCAAACAATCACGTTTGGTGTGACGAGAATCCTCATGCTACCGTTGAGCCAGCACCAGCAACGTTTCTCTCTAAACATCTGGTTAGGCATGATAGGGAACGGTTGTTAGGGCCGATTGTTTTGCCACAACGCTTAACAGGTCCTGCATACCTCGAGTTCTTGGAAAGCACTTTACCTGAACTTTTGAAAGATTTACCTATAAATCTAAGACTGAACCTCTGGTTTTATGCAAGATGGAGCTCCACCGCACTTTACGCGTGCTGTTAGGGAACATCTAACAATGAATTTCCTGGGAGATGGATAGGGCGAGCAGGTTCCATTGCTTGGCCTCCAAGGTCTCCCGATCTAAACCCGTTGGACTTTAGTATCTGGGGTTATTACAAAAGTTTAGTGTACGCAACACCGGTAAACGATCTTCCAGAGTTGCGCCAACGAATAGAATACTGTTGCCAGATAAGAGAGAAAAACCCTTGTTTTTTGAAAGAGTGCGCGCTTCCTTTGAAAGCAGATGTAGATCCTGTGTCGAAATGGAAGGACGTCATTTTGAACATCTTCTTTAGTTATAATCTATTTTATGTTAAAATGCTATAACATCTTAATAAAAACCACTAAAGCAAACTTATTCTGCATTGCGATAAAATCGCTGTTTATCTCGTAAACAGTTAATTTATGGACATATGTTTATTATGACTTTTAACTTATTTTCATCGGTACTAACACTGCCCTATAAACTCTTAAACGATGTTTCAAAACACTCTGTATACTTTATAAATTTTCCACAAGAGTTCTACTTGGTATAGTAGCTTCCGGAAAAAATACAAGTATTGCCTTTGAAATGTAGTGCCTTTTTAGTGTTTAAGTTCTAATCGTAGAAAATGCTAATACTTCTAATATTAGCACGTACTTCGTTTTTATGCATACCACCAAATAACTTTTTCTTTAACAACTTCAAATAATACTTGGTCAAGCTCTGCATAACTCCAATTTAAACAACCAAGAGCGATTTACAATCCAAAACGTCATATTTTCAAACAAACTTGGGTATCAGTTTGATAAAACAAGGCGATTCTTCCCTGTCCGTGCCAGTCGTCCAGCCGGTTACAACCGGACCATTGTTTCGCATTAATTCCAGTCGGCAAGTTTCATTTCTGCGCATCTGCGACAGTAGTGCTACGGTCCGCTTTCCACAACTTCCATTTGACACTTGCTAGTGGAGAGGTATTTCAACAACTATTCGCCTAGCTGTCACAGCAGCCGAGTGGAGCACTTCGGCCTGTTACTTGGGCGAAACGTATGAATGTTTTCATTCCGCTACGGTGCCAGAGTAGTTGTTTGTTGTGGAACTGCGGACGTGGATGTGGTCGTTAGCGATAATAATAGTGATGGGGACGCGTTGAAACTTCTGGCAAATAATAACTCGTAATGTGTGTTACGTAAAATAAGTTAAATTAGGGGAAATATATCTACACAAAAGCAGAGCATATTTTATGCGCGGTAGACAAAATTTGCTCAAGGCGCAACGGTTTAGGTATTTTGCAAAAGATAATTATGTATATTGCTATGGTAATTTTAGACTTTAATATTTAAATTAATTTAGTTAATTTTAATGATCATTTAAAATAGTTTCAAAGCTTAGAAAATACACCCTAAAGAAAATGTAGTAAAATTAGCCCAAAAATAGGAGGTAACCCAGTTGCCTCCTATTTTTGGGGTAATTTTACCACATTTTTTTTTAGGGTGTATGTTTAAATCTGAAAGATATATTAATTAGTTGGATTACAGAGGGCTTACAAGAATTTTAAAAAATGCTGCAAGAATAAGCATTGTTTCAAAAGGTAAAAATATTGCAGAAAAGATTATAAGAAAAACCCAATAATTGCTGAGCATCTGTTGCATTAAATTGACAAATTAATTTTTAGTTAACAAAATACATTAAAAAATCTTAGCACCTCCAGTTTTGGCTTCTACGCATTTTTAATTTTATTGCCTTTTCTTAGCCGCTTCCTTACTTTACTTACTTCATCACTCATGTAGTAACTCATGGCTAGACTGATGCCCCCTGTAATTGGCGAAAGCTGTTGAGGGATGCCAAGGCATGAATTATATTATCACTAACAACAAAAACAGCCTCCAACAACGGCAAGCACTAATTTGTTTTATATTTGCAAATATCTAACAAAAGTAAAAAAAAAGAAACCAAGATTTTGTTTATGTCAGAATTTAAAAGTTTGATATGATTCCCGCAAGTCACCTGCACGTGTCACAAAATTACACCTAATTTGTGGTAATCTGATGTTTACCCTCTTTTTGGCGTAATTTTACCTTATATTTCATATGTTTTTTCACACACCAGTGAGGTAGATTTACTATCATTTTTTAGAGTGTAGCATTGGAATTTTTTCCACAACAACATGCAAGCTTGATATAAGTCTTATATAAAGGATTATGCAAAACAAACTGCTATCTATGATATAAAAAAAGTTACCTATATTTTAATGTAAAATGAAGCTTTTCTGGTATTCTTGTAGTCTTTGTACTGGAAATTTTATTTTTCTTCGGGATGTTATTTTTTCAGTAATTTGTCGATTAAATCGAAGGTAAATCGAGCACTGGGAGACTGATGATTTAGAATTAATTAAGTCTTCAAATTGTAAGAATCTTAATATGTGGGAAGCTATTTATATGAAAAAACATATTAATAGCTTGCTCAATACTGATTTAACACCCCTTAATTACAAATATTTAGAATTTATTGAATATAGTAGTCCTGATGATTAATTTTAAACATTTTGGTGCCTAGGGATATACTTACTATATTTACGCATTTAGTATTTGACAATACCTTGTTATGTACACCTGAAGATGTTAGCTTAGCTAACGAAATGTACATTGTGGTTTGAAGATTAAAGAATTTGTGAGAGTGAAGTTTATTGGTATTTCCTGCTAGTTAATTTGTCGATTATTTCTCTTCTTCTGGGCTGAGCAGTGATGGCTCGTGCTTAAAAAATCTGGTGGTTGCAAATTTTGTGAGTACCAATACCTTTTAATGACTACAATGCTTTATTATTATAATTGAAAAATTAAAAGCCAAAATTCGTATTCCAATCCTATTTTATTTTAATATCTTACGGCGACATATTTCAGTCCTAAATATACTACACCGACTATATATAACATCACCCATGACGTCGGACCACTAAACGACGAGCCATCGCGAAGGAAACTTCGACCTCGCCGCTGAAGATGTTCACCGCAGTTGTGAACGAAACGTATGGAAGTAATTCCACTAGACCACGGCTCAACAACTCGGGAAAGCTTTTTACAAAACCGAATTATGTTGTATATTCCTATATAATTCTGATTTTCAGAATTAGACAGCACTTGGTGTGACTTGCTCATCGCCTGTTACGATGATGGTCGTATGGATAAATAAGATAAAAAATATGATATTTACGCATTGTTATACAACCAAAAATACTAGCTCTACACGGATTTACATATATTGTAAAAATAATTAGCGTTAAATATAAAAGAAAACAAAAAATTATATTTTACAAGTATTTGATCGAATAAATGCAAAAAATATATAAATATTATCTACAAACAAATTTTAATTCTTGTATTGTTACACATATTGGACCGTAAGAAGTTGTTAAAGATACAAACAGGAAATCTGCAAATGGTAATAATTACTATTATACTTAAATAGTAATAAACAAAATGGCTACCTGTGACTAATCAGCATCTCGAAAATAATATTACGAACATTACTGCTGAAATATTTCTTTAATATTTCATTTTTACGTAAATCCGCCCATGCAGCGTCATCTATTATTGAATAGAAGGTAAAAACCTAGCCTTAAAGCAATTAAATAAATACATTTTACAATAAAAACACTTATTTTAACAAATTAAATAATTTATAGTTTCGCTTGAAAGTGTTTATTCTTTTTGAAACTAGATTTTTCTGAAATGTAAATTATCTACCATCTGTAGTTTCCCACTGAGAAAAATAGGCTAAGTGGAGTGTTTACTTTGAAAAAAATCATTTTACAATAGATAAAGTTTTACTTGGAACTATTCCGTTAATTAATACCTGCAACTAAACCAGTTTCCTGAATGCAAGTTGTTACTGTAAATAGTGCTTTTATTAACGACTATTACACAGCGTACCTGACTAATTTGTGGTAAGTAAAGTATTACTTATGACTGGTACTGTCTCTAACTACAGCACGTGCTTAGTAGAAGTAACAAAAATGCTGATCACTATTAAACTCATGTATTTTCTTAAATAGGTAACAACTTGCCACAACTATGATTGTTTGAGTTTTGCTGCCACCCCGTGACTGTTTTACCATTCCTGATTAGCTAATGCGGCGGAGTAATAAAATAGTCCCCGAGACTGCTACGCGCGCAAGCGCGAGCTGGCGTCAAGTAAGAGTTACGGACGTGGTAAAAGGTCGTCGAAAAAGGGTGTGCAAGGAGTACGGCAATTGTAGGCCAGTTGGAACGCAAATATATTAAAAATACCGGGTGGGTTATAATAAAGAATCCCAGCGAAAGAAGAAGTACCGAGTCTATAAGCAATCGGATGTTTCAAGATTGCAGTTTTAAACCACGTGGTGAGATACTTGAATTCCCCATCATTGTGATGATATCTGCGCCCGCTGGTGAAGTTAAAGTGTGGATGCCGTCGTTAGCTGAGTTTACAGTCCAAGTGCCACCTGCAGTTAGGGATACCCCGACAAAGTAGCCGTTTTCGAGGCGATCACCGGACATAACCGCCACGTACGCCGACAGAGGATCAACTCGCCGAGACAACGCTCAGTGCAAAGAACCAACAGAAACCGCAAGTTTACCGCCTAGGTATATTATTTCTTTGTTTGTTATTAGTTGTAACTTCAAAGCCATATTTCTCTTTGTCCTTTGTAGATTTCAATAATTTCATTAACTAAATAACGTTTCAAGGGGGCCCCATTTACCTTATGTTTTATTATTGTTTTGTTCATTTTTTTATTATTAAGGAATATATTTTATGACTCATTATGTTGTAAATTGTTTAGAAAAGAATTGCTGTTAAAGTGAAACCAATATCTTTCATTTATATCAGGTAGTTACTGTGTTTGTCCTATACAAAATCAAACTATTACTAATAATACTGCTTTTTATTTAAATTTATATTAAATATCCACTAAACTTCCTCGTTTCCTGCACAATCTATAAGTGGAACAACAAATTTTAGGTAAGCATGTTGTATATTTATAGCAAACTATTACCTTCTATATATCAGGTATTTAGTGAACGTGCATTAATGATACTGTTTCCTTATCACAAGTAATCCAAATAGCTTGCATTAATTGAGGTTAATAATGAAGGTGTAATAGCCATTGTAGAATAGTTCACTCATAGCAATACATCTACTTGACATGAGCAAATCTCTTATTTACCGCAACTGCATATATTCTTTGGTTTACTACTTCAGTTTAATTATCATAAGTAACTTCATAAGTTACCGGTATGAAGCAGACCGTAAGTAACTTAGATTGCTTGTTGTTCTTTACTAGTGCTAAGTAATCTATGCTTTTGTCCCCTATCCAGCTGAACTTTTTACTTACGATAATTGTATTTTTATTTATGATTATTATTTTCTTTCTCACTGCCTTGATATTGATCTTTTGTATTAACAATTGTGAAACAACTTGATGCTTTGAATTGAACTGTTTATGTGATTTTTAAATTATATTAAGTTATATCATTTTATATTGTTTATATTTTCTTATATATTTGTAGATGTTGCACTCAACTGATCCTCTTTATTTATTTTTTGTGTTGCTTGCAAATATTTCTGCATGCTACAGTATTATTTTGAGAAGATTTGTGTGTTCGGAAAAATGATGAAATATTATAAGCTAATGTAAAATTTTATTTTTCTTTTAAATTATCACAAAAACGGATCTGTTTAACCAATTATTTTGTATAAAATACTGCAGGTAGATGATTGCATGTAAACGAAAGAGAATCATTGCGATACATAAAGTAGTTTTTAAAATACGAGCGCATAAAGGAGGCACTTTTTGTTTTATCAAAGCGATAATCGAGCGTCCCCTTAATAACAAAAAAATGAAAAATTGAATAGGATGCTTTTGTAGTCGAAGCTTTACTGGTTACCCTCCTCAAATCCCTAGTTAAAAATGGCGTCGTCTATAAACCCTAGAAGCAGTCTTTTGGTGAAAACCCCGAATCCAAAGCACTGCTGCGGATATGGCGTCAACTTTGACGTTGACAGGCGTCAATTTCCTAGTCACCGCATCTGCACACCCTTATCTGTGTGAAAAAGCGAAGGGAGGCCGTATAAATAACCCCTATCAGTAAATAAATCGAGTGGGCTATCGCTTTTCCCTACGTCCGTCTCTCTCTCGCTCCGGGCGTGTACTGATTGCGTTTCGTCTCCGTCATTCGGGGGCCGATCAATTTGATAAATTTCGAGGTCAAGCGGCCAAACAAAGCAGGCGTCGACCGGCGTTGTCCGCTTTTACGGTAACTGATGACAAACAGCAGACGATCGTACGCCCTCACGTCAGTGTCAACCGCAAGCTTTTCCGAAGCTCGAACGACGGGATGGCGAATAATGAATCCGGAAGAGCGTTGCTTAACCCGATGTATAGCGAGTAGGTTGTGTCGGCTATCGATCGATTCTTAGGATCTTCAAACATAGTAAGGAGCAGATAATAAACGAAGTGGTGGCGTTGAAAATGTTAGCGTAATATAGCAAGTGCAGGGTGCAACCTAATCGGAAATATAGGTCGAAAACCAGAAACACTATAGATTGAGTGCATGCAGTATACAGGTGTTTCGCCGAAAGAGAGTTTCTTTATAGCTCGTAAACAGTAAGAAATACATATTGCAAGAAAATATTTTTATTGTCAAGTTGAAGCGTATTTTCGAAGTCCACAATTTCTTAATGGCGAATGGCAATATTCTTACGCTGAATGTAAGCGACAGTTTTGCTTGCAGTTTTCTAATAGAGTTGTGGATAATACCGTTTTACCACATCATATTCGCCTAGTAGTGGAGAAGTTTTGGACTAGAGGATCTGTTTTAAAAGGAACAAGTTCTAGTAGACCACGTACACAGCAAAATATTGTTAAGCATATAGAAAACTTTGTTGACGAAAACCCACATTCATCAGTTCGTCGTTTATCACTTCAAACGAATGCACTTCTAGTATCGTTCATAGAAATTTGAAGCGTCGTTTGGATATGTATCCATATGTATATATTGGAACGCTACAGAGTAGCATCAGCCCGGTTTTAAAAAAATAAATTTAAAAAAAATTCATTAAATAAATTAGTAAAAATCAAATTTAATACATCCCAGTGTCATCTCTATTTATTAATTTTAAATTAGAAGTGTGCTCTCTCACAAGCCAGATGGTATGCCGGGCGAGAATTTCCGATTGAAGCACGTTGACATCAAAAAAATAACGAATAGCTAGTTACCCCTCTTATTATCTCAGTACGTATGGAGCAGGCGTGCAAGACTGTTGCCAAAAATTGTCCTCTCCTTCAATTTGCATGTTAATGATTAGTTTAGAAGATGTCGTAGGCACGATAGTGTTGTACCTCGATAGTGATCAATCTCTCATGTGTAATGAAAACATTTAAGTGTGAATGGAAGTGGTTTTATTTTGTAAAAAAAAATCGAAATGTGAACCTGTATATTTTCAGACATAAATCTAAAGATATTATCTCAGGTAAGTTACGTGAGCCCGCCTAATTAATAACAATAACGTTTTATTAGTAATTCCACTTTTTGTAATATAAATTCATGTCGAGAACGTGAATACGTCTAAATTAAATTTCAAAATTCCCGCGTTTTCTGAACGTTCAAATGGGAGTTATGTATGCTTAAGCGACGTGTGAATCAAAATTACTAACCTTGATGGTAAAACTGCTGGATATTGGTTCGTATCGTAAATACATATCAAATATTAACCTAGAATAGTACCAACTTATACAAACTTTCCCCAAGTGACTGTAAACCGTTCAGCAATGATACAAACAAATTCCTAACCCCAAAATTTGCTGAACGTATTAAAATGAAATTTCTTATAAGTATTATTAAATTTAGATTAAAATTGAAATAATACGTTTATTTTTAGGTAGATTCGTGGAGGAATACGTTCTAGAAGGACGAATTCTGCGGACATCGGAGTGGTCAAGAATGGTCGGGTTCTTGATAGGGGCCCTGGTACATCGTACTTACTTCATTCACGGAGGATGGTTCGATCAGGACAGAACATTACTCGAGGAAAATAGTCGTTGATGAAATTACCCGAAAGGTCGTACGGTAATTTGGATAATATTATTTGATAAACTTTGCTTAGCAATTAACAATTATTTTAGGTTGTAATTTGGAATAAAATTGGATTTTTGCAAAATAGCCGTTAAATTTTACGAAAACAAATTGAGACACGTCTGCCTCTGACTCACGTTGGCTAGAGAATCGTTTCGAATTGAAAACTTTTAACCGACTTGAAAGCGATTGTCTTCGACAAGGAGTACAACTGTTGCAGAATGTTAATTTCACCGACGTGAGGGGAATACACTTGTTTAATACATGAGAATGCCATGATGTGACCGAATGGACTGTCAAATGTTTAAACGAAATGAAAATAAATAATTATTGCAAAATTCTGGAATCACCTTACAATTAAAATATAAATAAAGGTAGGTGTCTCAGGATTATGAGAAAAATAAATTCAAAATTTTTGAACACTTATTGCTATGTGAAATTAACAATCTTAAAGTTCATTACTGTACACAAAAAGTAGGCAACTATTTATACACATAGAATTGTGACAGAACCCAATTTCCAGCAATTTCCCATGTCTTTCTGTTGACATATCAATGCAATTGGAATGCCAATGCATATAAAAACATTATTAGACTAAATTTAAATGAAATAAATCCACTGTAAAAAAAATAAAAATGTTCATTTGAACTGAACTTGGATCCAACTTTGATCTGTCAATATCTATTGTAAAAATATACTATTCAAATTCTAATATTCATTTTCGATGTGTAGGTATATCACTTCTGATCATCTTTACTTCCTGAAGGGAATATTCTGAAGGAAGATGCCTTGAAGGACTTGTCAAATGCAGAGATTTCCTACATCACCTGGACATCGTCTGACTGTCTGCTATTACATTTTATGTCCTTTTCTTGTTATATCAAGCTAGTTTTAAAATATAACTAAGTAAAATAAGTAAGTAATTTTACATTTAAATAATATCGATACAATCCAGCGGTGTTCGTCTCGCTATAAACGTCCTTCCTCCATGGTTGTCCCACGAGTAAGCAGGGAGAAAAGGTCACCTCCACAGAGCCCTGCATGTAGAGGTAAGGAATACAATGGGGGTGCGCCAAGTTCCCCAAGTTGGACTAGTAGACTGGTCTTCTATCCAGCCACGCCTCCCATCAGCTTATCCGCCACCTTAGGATTTAGGTTTTTGTTGAGATTGTCTCCTCTCGGTCCGTGCAGTTAAGCCAAGATACCCCTCCCCTCCCTTTCGGGACCTGGTTTAACACTTGGGCCTTTCGTTTAGCCGAAAGCAAACAACTGGCATTGTTGTAGAACCCTGTGCAAACCCTTAGCCACGACACGACAGCTCGGGCAAGGAGGAATTGGTTCACGGCAACCGTCTTCATTCACCCTGTTTCGGTTTTAAGCAAAGAGGACGAACTTATAGCCGCTACTAACCATCTCGTCTTGAGCGAACCCTGACAAGATGGCCTTTCCCCTATCCATCACCCTGGGGTCGCGCCTGGTAGGTATTCCCAACCCCTAGGATATGTATCCATATAAAGTATCAGTTTATCATCAGATTTTACCAAGGGATAAAATTTATCGGAGTATAGAATGGTAACCGTTTGGAATACTTACCAAGAGCGCTTAGAACAATATTTCTTAGCTAATTACATTGAAGAGAATCGAAAAAGGTAGCGGTATTAGTGACAGTAATAGGGGATCAAGCTTATGAAGTGCTAAAAGGATTGTGCGATCCAGTGCTACCTAAAAACAAGTCTTATGAAGAATTATGTGTCGTCCTTAAGAAGCAATTTTTAAAAAAGTGTCAGTATTTAAAGAGAGAATTGAATTCTATGCAATTAACCAGGGAGAAAGTGAATCAGTTAAAGGTTACTACGTTCGACTAAAAAATAAAGCTATGGAATGCCAGTTTGGCAATACTTTGAATGATGTTTTAAGAGATAAATTTGTAACGCGATTGAGAAGAGGACCGATATTTGACAGGGTGTGTGAAGAAGAGCATAGATCTCAGTTAGAAATAATCCTGGAAACAGCATTGAAGAAGGAGGCATCGTTGGTAAGGGTCGAGACGCTAGATTCGGTGAACAAGTCAAGTGTGTCTAAAAAGAAAAGTAATATCGAGATTGTATCAGAGAGTTTGGACAGTTCTGTAGATCCAACAATAGTTAAATATGATGACAGTACAGACAGAAACGTTTTCAGTATATGATGGTAATATTGGCATTAATGGCATTGATGAGCAAAGTGAATGCGTGGATTCTGGTACATCGTTGTCAATTTCGCTAGATATAAATAATTTCTATGCAGTTTGTACTTTGGTTTATTGGAAAACTTGTCAGAACTGTTACAGGTATTGCCGAGGATACTGCTGATAATCCAATAATTCAAATGATATTTTTAAGACAAAACAAACGGAAAAGAAACGAATTTAGATGGCCTGGGAAATCAGATATATCAAATATGGAAACCCACTATATCTTTTTTGATGTGGCTTATGAAAATAAAAAGAAACTAAATTGTCAACATGTCTTAATAAAAAATTGTGTTAATCTTTGAACTTGTATTATTCACCATGCGTCCTCCAACCATTTGTTAAATTAATAATTATAAATAGGGTGTAAATTGTTTATACATAAGTACAATGGTTTATAATAATTTATGGAGATTTATGTGGAATTATGGTTACGTATAAGGATTTACTCTGTATTTATATGGATTTATTGGTGAGTTAATGGAATCTATATGGGTTTTTGGTGATTTAACAGAAATTATAGGGATTTATAAGAATTTGTTTGCCCAAAAGCATTTATCTTGGCTAGATGTTTACCCCTCGGATTTTACCTAGAGATCACGCTAGTAGGATAAATTATTGCAATTTCTTTAAAAAAAAAATGAAAAATAACGAAATTCTTGTGTCCCGACAGCTGAAGTGCTGACTCTACGGTGGCTCTCTATCATTAGAGTACAACTTGATTTGAAAATATCAATCTTCCGAAAACTATTGCATTTTTTTTACGCCAGCTCTTGAACTATAACTGAACAACATGTTTAATGTGTTACCTTGTTTTTTATTTTTATTTTTTTTTTAATTATTCGATTATATAACGTTTATATACTAAGTCAACATAAAAATGAATGAATGATTACAAATAAATCTAAGGGAGAATTCCTTAGGATTTAATTTAAAAAGTCATTAATTTATCCTAACAAAATTCTGTATGAGGTATCATAAATGTTTAATATAAATTAGATTTTGTGTAAGGGTTAGTTTAACATAAGCAAAGATATAGGGTGCTGTTTAAAAAAATCAAGTTACCGTGGGCTAAAATACCGTTTTCAAGCAAATGATCAGGATCATAGTGGACAGCTGTGTATTAATTTTATTGGTTTCAGTTTCACTGTTCTATCAAGGTAAGTATGTGTGCATGGTATTTAAAATATGAAAATCTGAAACAAATGCATGCACAAACTACGCCGCCTTAACCAAAAGCCTGCAGCAGAGCTATTTTTTACAAAAGCGTAAAGAACAATGTTGTTATTATTACTATATAGTAGCTTACATAAAGTGAGGTTATTTTTCTAAATAGAATTTAAAAATATATTAATATGTAGGGTATGCGTTTTCATACTTTCGGAACACGCTGTATAGTTAAAAATATTTTAGGATATGCAGCATTGAACTGTAAACTTTTAACTAAACTTTTGTATAAAAGATTTTTTCATAAAATCAAAAATAGAGCTGTAATCAAAGACCCAGTCTTCGGTGGGACATCCTGTACTTTAAAGTTGCTTATAATAATTCTAAAAGAATCTGAAGCTAAATGAACTAACAAGAACTATTGAGTGCCAACCACCCCTGCGATCATTCCGTATCTTATCGTATCCAAGTGCCTCACATTAATTTCCTTTTAACCTTGTAAAATAATTGCGCACGCCCTCATGACACCCACAGCTCATTCAGCCATTATCCCAACTGTTCGATTATCGTCGATGTTCTTTTGTTTTCGGCACTCTGCGAATTCGAAAAGTTAAGCAGTGTACGAGGACGCTAACATCGCCGATCGGCGCGAAGGGATGAGAAATACGAGAGTTGGGAGGAGGGGATAAGGTGCTAGTGCAATTAAATAAGGGCGCCCGTAAAAGTAACAAATTATTCGATTCGGTTCGTTAATGAAGCGACCTCGCGAATTCTACCTCGGTCGTCAAGAAGACGAATACCATCGCGTCCCCTTGCAGATCTGATAATGGAATTAACATTGTTTACGTGCCCGGGAATGGGGACCCCATTTTCAGCAGTTTTTCCCTCGTTTTCTCATTCCACTACATCTGTGGAATATATTGGGACTATTATTGGATTTAAAGAAAGATTTAAATCGAATTTTATTTATTTAAGCAGGCTTCTAATCGAAAACAGAAGTAAGGAGTATCGTTAATTGTTTCATTATTCGCAATATGGAAGTTCCAATGTCTAACTTTGGCATTAATTGCTAATATAATGGTGGAGTTAATAATAGGCGGAAAAACTAACCATGGTTACCAAAGTATAGCCTACATTGATATGAATTTTGGCCATCAGTGTGGAAATTTGTATAACACTACTTTAAACTTTTTGCTGTAAGCATTTTTCTTAGTCACATATTGGCATACTGTGAATAAAAATAGTACTTTAGCTGAAACGAAACTGACAAACAATGGATTTTATCAAAGTAGGGCGATGACTCTGAAAATTTACATACCGCCATAACTTTCCATTCTGAAGAACCTTTCTTAGTAACACTTTAGCGTGCTGTAATCGGAAAAGGTATTTTATCTGAAGCGAAAAGATTTTTGACGCAGCTGCACGAGTCTACTAGGTTTTAAAAACTCGGAAGCAAACGATAAATAAGATGATATAAGTCTTGAGTTTTACTTTCTGAAGTAAGGACATATTTCTTTGCTGCTCTTCCTGCCAACGATTTTGCTTTTGGTACGTGCCTGGTTATCACCACTGAGCTCCAGTATTGCGAAAGTATTTGAGTATTGTATGTTAGTTCGTCTGGAGCATTTTGTGCAAAAGTATAATATTCTCAATCAGAATCAACATGGCTTTAGAAAAAATAAATCACCCCTCACAGGATTAATATCTTTCTACAATAATATTCTGAACGAAGTTGACAACAAAAATTATCCTATTTCAATATTCTGCGACTTTAGTAAGGCATTTGAGTGTGTTGAGCATACAATACTGCTACAGAAACTGTATCAGTATGGTATTAGAGGTAGCGTGGCAAATTGGTTTATGCCTTACTTATCCGGACGTCTACAATTTGTGACAATAAAACACAAAACTAACTTGAATATTAAAACCTATAAATCCATTTGCTTACCTTTATTTCACGGGGTACCACAAGGTTCCGTCCTAGGGCCATTACTTTTTAGTATGTACGCCAATGACATATTCCATTTTATCTCTGATATACTTATATATATGTACGCAGATGACACCACTATACTCATCGCACGAGACAACCTAGAAGATGCAGAAGCTGCCAGTAACACTGCGATCAACCTATTATACCAATGGTTTTGTGGCAACAAACTCTGTCTTAACAAAGATAAAACAATATGTATGCTATTTCACACTCGATAACAGCTAAAAAACACGCAATGTTGTATACACATTAACGGCAATCCGATACTTCAACAGAATAATACAAAATTTTTTGGTGTGCACTTGCAAGATAATTTATTGTGGGAAAACCATTGTATAAATGAATACGGAATACTTCTCTGGGGCTCATCTGCCTCTGCTAATAGGGTGTTTTTAGCGCAGAAGCAAATTTTAAGAATCCTGAGTGGGTTAAAACGAACAGAATCTTGCAGAAACACATTTAGTACACTAGGTATTTTAATCTTACTGTCACTTTTTATGTATGAGGCAATCTGATACGCTCACTGACAATCTGATAAATATATTATCAACAGAGACGTACATAGTCACAATATGCGACATCTAAATGACTTTCACCTAACGAGATGCGAATTGCAAGTCACCGAGCGACCCAGTAGGCTGTCCCCAACTTGCCACAAACATGATCCAGATAAGCAGACCACCTCATATTGGCACTGACGTGTACCCCCAAAATTTTGTTGCTTCAACACAATAGATGACATTATTAATTAAAGAGATATTAAAATTTTGAATTTGTTTTCTGTTATGGGTTGCATACAAATGGTTTTCTTTAAGTTGACAATTTATTATTCGAACACCAGGTGATAAAACCCCGAGTCGCAAGGTCAGAATTAATTAGTAACTCGGAGGGATTATTGCCTTCAACAATAATGATGGTATCATCCGCATAAGGTATGACCTGACTAGGCCCAAGAACATCAGGCAAATCATTAACGTATAGAGAAAAGAGTAAGGGCCCCAACACGGATCCCTGCGGGACACCAAACTCAACACCGATTCTATCAGAGTATATAGTATTCACTTTTACACACGTCTGCCGGTCAGGCAGATATGAAATAAGCTGTTGGAGGAAATTACCTCTAAAGCCAAGCGTTTATAATTTCTGACGAAGTATAGGAGCTCTCCTAAATTACTTGCAGGTCGCGTTTTTCGTTTCGGTTGCGTTACGTTTGGTATTCAAGATTTTCGGTAATTTTAGCTTACAGTTCGCGGCGATATCAAAATAAAGTATGTCAAAATAAATTTTGGGCTTCCTAAACATGCACCCAAAAAAAATTAGTATATTTTAGTAATAAAAAAAATCTATATGTTGCAATATTTATGCCGGCCACTGTATATTGGGTGTCCAGCCTAAGATGCAACGGTCCATAGTCGATTTATTATTGTTTTTTTGAAAAATGTTTCAAATAAATGTTGCCTCGAATCATATTCTACACATTTTAAAATTAGTTTTAGTAATGGCGGACTTCCGGTTGTACCGGAAGTAGATACTAACATAATTATTTTTAATGGAACACCCTATATATTATAGTACTTTTGGATTCCTTGTTAAATTTAAATAACAATACTTTAGGCACACATTGGGGCTAAGTTGTACCGTTTCCGAATTACATGACGTTTTTCGAAAAAAAATGACATTTGCAATGTCTGCAGTGTTTGGAAATATCTCCGGAAATACGAAAGTTAGAAAGATGCGGTTTTCAGTTTTCGCTTAATCATGAAACAGCGCACGTCTTTCATTTTAACATTGTTGCGTTTACATTACAGAATTATTAAATAGGGCTCTATAATTTTCGAACTCTAAAATCATGGTTAACTTAATTTTTTTAAATTGAATGGTATAGCAATTTTTACATAAATTGTAAAATGTAAAATTTAATTTTCTTTCGATTTTATAGTGTCATTGTGTCTATCTCCAAAGATTTTGGAGATATTCGCGACTTTTCAGTTTTTCACGATAGATACGTATTGCGAAGCGCCGACCACCTTCCTCTCGCATTTCACCAGGCTTGCACATGGCAGCAGTAATACTGGCATGTTTAGAAAGTGGCCAACAGAATACAATAAGACCACTGGAAACAAACAAAACTTGAAATTACAAAAAAAAAGAAAACACAACATTGCGAACTTTTTCGAGAAAGTGATGGTTTCAGACGAAGCTATCTTCCACAAAAATGGATTTGTGAATCGCCACAATTGTCGTTATTATGACACACAAAATCCCCATCGATTTATTGTAGCACATAATCACTACAGAAGGTCAATGAACGTGTGGGCAGGTATCATTGGACAACATATCATAGGCCTGTTCTTTCATAACCAATGCCTGATGGGTAGGGTTTATATGGAATTTCTTCAGAATGCTTTGGGCGTTTTGTCAGAAAATATTCCGTTAGCTACTCGTTCCAACACGATGGTGCTCCATCTCCCAATACTGTCGAATTTCGTCAGTTTTTGGATGTGTCTGACCGCTGGATTGGGCGTGGACGACAGATGACAGATGGCCTCCGAGATCGCTAGATCTTACAAGCTGCGATTTCTTTTTATGGGGTTTCATTAAGAATGAAGTTTATGAGACGCCACCAAGAAGACCTGATGATATGCGCCATCGTATTTTAAAAGCGTTTCAAGAAGTCACACCAGAAATGCTCAGAAATGTTCAAAAGTGTTTGCAAAAGCGATTTCAATTATGTAGCGCTTAAAACGGATCGCATTTTGAACATTTAATGTAATAGTGTTGTACAAATTCTCTGTATAATGACGGCACTAACATTTAAAGTGTAACTTGTTGCGTGCAAGACGCTCGATGTGTATGTACGCCATTCATTGGACAGAGTAATGTAGTTCGAAAAATGTTCTGATTTATGGATATACCAGTAATGTGTTTTCTTTTATCTTTGCTAAATTCATTTCCAACGCGCTTCAGTAAATTCTACATTTTTTTAATTTCAAGTTTTGTTTGTTTCCGGTGGTCCTATTGTGTTCTGTTGGCCACTTTCTAAGAATGCCAGTATTGTGGTTGTCAGTCCCAAGCCTGGTAAAATGCAAGGGAAAGGAGGCCGGCGCTTCGTAATACGTATCTAGCGTGAAAACCTGAAAAATCGCGAATATTTCCAAAACATTATAGATAGATACAATGACACTCGTATAAAATCGAAAGAAAATTAAATTTTACATCCAATTATGTAAAAATTGCTATACCATTTAATTTAAAAAATCAAGTTATCCATGATTTTAGAGTTCGAAAATTACAGAGCCTTATTTAATAATTCTGTAATTTAAACGCAACAATGTTAAAATAAAAGACGTGTGCTGTTTCATGATTAAGCGAAAACTTAAAAACCGCATCTTTCTAACTTTCATATTTCCGGAGATATTTTCAAACATCGCAGGCATTGCAAATGTCATTTTTTTTCAAAAAACGTCATGTAATTCGGAAACGGTACAACTTAGGCCCAATGTATGCCTAACGTATTGTTATTTAAATTTAACAAGGAATCCAAAAGTACAATAATATACAGGGTGTTCCATTTAAAATAATAAAGTTAGTGTCTACTTCCGGTACAACCGGAAGTCCGCCATTACTGAATCTAACTTTAAAATGTGTAGAATATGATTCGAGGCAACATTTATTTGAAACATTTTTCCAACAAAACAATAATAAATCGACTATGGACCGTTGCATCTTGGAGCTGGACACCCGGTATAATATTGAATCTTAGAAATTTTTAACTTTAACTACTTTTGAGAAATATAAAACATCCAGCTCTATGCAGGGACCGATTTCGCTAGCTTATCAGTTTATAAGCTTTTTGGACAAATAACTGAGGTAATTATTCATCATTTCGTGTTATCCCAGTTTATAACATAATATATTTTCATAAGTACACTGTTGAAAATATTACGGTGTTGGCGTTAATTTTGGGGTAGTCAAATATTTTAGTGTTGATTTTTCCAAACTTTGCCAGACGAGTTGACTACACGTATTTAATAGAACAGAAATTATTAGAATTTCGTGTGAATTCTTTGTTCAGATATGAGGATTGACTATTTTTCTAGATTCGGAAGCGTCAACCAATCAGAATTTTTCCCTCGGATAGAAATATAGAACCCCACCTATTCTAATACAGTATTGCATTATACGCACCACCTGCATTGCACGTGTATCTGTTTTCGGTTTGATTTCGCGTATTAACATATCCAAACAAACCGCCAAATGTGACTGACTTGCAAAGTGTAACCTCGTGTTATTAAACGTTAATTCCAGTGGGCATAAAAAAATTTCAACATCTTAAAGATGTATTGGGAACATCTATTTACGCAATTAGTTTAGACTTGAATCAAATAGCATAAACATTGACTTAATTTTATAATGGTTCTCAAAAAATCATTTTAAAATTGGTACGTTTACTTGAAACCAAAACTTGTGAATGGGTGGTTTTGCATATTTATAATTGAGAAAACGTCTTAAAGAGAGAATATTATAGCACTAAGAAATAGGAGTTACATATTAAAAAGACGTTGTGTTTAGAAAATGGTGTTAAAACACCCAATAGATCGCATTCATTTAGTTAAACAGCTAGTAAATTTGTCTAGTCTAGATCAAATAAAATGTGACTAGAAGTATTTTATAATTCTACCTGTCAGTTGGACAAAATAACCCCTTAGCAATAGACAATACTTGGCTATCTTTGCTCGTCAAATTTAAGCTTCTATAGTTCTCGACAAAATAACACGAAAAGAGTGTGGACCTCTCCTAACTATTAAATTAGTCAAAAAAGTGTTAAAATTTTCAACAGTGTATAAATTAATAAACTTATTTCTCTACACTCACTTACGGATGTGTTAAACAGAAAAAGAATTCAGTGAATTAAAGTAGAATTTGAGAGCTATCAAACTCCGATATCTTCGTCAGAGACGAATTCGTCCTAATTAAATGGCACCCTCCTTAGGTTATTTCGAAGCGTGATCGGGGAAGAATCAATTTGTACCAGTACACCCGACGGGATCGCTTCA
Source organism: Protaetia brevitarsis (assembly GCA_004143645.1). NCBI lineage: Eukaryota > Metazoa > Arthropoda > Insecta > Coleoptera > Scarabaeidae > Protaetia > Protaetia brevitarsis. The sequence goes on from RXPK01000646.1 coordinate 114,352, forward strand.
ATAAACAGTAAGACGGTCGCTCTTACCGTCTACCTAATTATCTAATGACCGCGACGGTTTAGTTCATCGAGACAAACAAAAACCTTAATTGCGAAGAAGTCCGTTCCACGGGTCTCACATAAATACGCGCCGACGGCCGTCACCGGAAAGAAACTACAAGGGACAGTCAAAGAAGAGAAATAACGGGAATGTAAGGAGGCCACGTAGCGACAGTAAAGCCGATCGTGGCTCTCGCAAGGAGTGGAAAAAAGATGGAAGCAGCGGTGGCAGTCGTACACAGAGAGATAGTCCGCCGGGGCCTGTATCAACGGGGGTTTTTGTCCCGACAAAGGCGGATTAGATCCGGAGAAGATGGATTCAGAAGTCGGCACGCTACGCCAGTGGCGCGGTGCACAGTCGTTTGAGTGCTGGAAAAAAATCATTTTGGAAAGTATTGAATCCGATGACATATGTGCTCTTGTTAGATAAATTAAATAGTTAGTCTACCTGGGAAATAAAAATTAATCTCTGGTTAATGTCGATTTATATGTAGGTATTTGAAATTCATGACGAAAGATTGTTCACGATGGATGACAACAACGCAAGTATTGTTGTTTGGGCTATTTCCATTGTTTGTAGGATATTGATGATCCGACGTTTCGGCAGTTATCAGGGTAGTCACGAATAGGCCTGCTGCTTAGCAAACTCATTATTTTCTTGCCAAGCCCGTTATCATAATTAATTTGGCAAATATGCCCGATTTGACAAATAATTTGACTGAAACTAATAGTCAAATTATTATTCTGTCTCCGGGATCGTGGTTGCCGGTCTTCTGCTTAAGCTATCCCTAATCATTGGTAACCAGACATCTTTGATTGCCAGGCTTAGTGTGCTTATGGCATTTAGTGTTATGACCATGTATGCTGCTTCTTTCATTTTCCTTTTTGTGAAGTTGTCCTCTTTTGCCCGGATTGTTGCTTCGTCCCATTCAATCCTGTGATCTTCTTCTTAAGCGTGTTGAGTCAAGCGACCCTTATTCGTTTCTCCCACTCAAGTATCCTAAATATAGAAGACACTGTTCAAATACAGGGCAGAATACCAAGACCAAAATATTAGACATAAGCTCACTGTAACACTCTGCTTCACTAACGGGTTGTTGTTTTATATACAGGTGTCCCACCGAACTGGGACATTAGATTTTTTTGGACTTCTAGTTGAAATTTGATTTTGAAACTTGCAGTGTAGTCATGGCCTACTGTGATCTATTCAAGGAAAATATTTTCAACTTTATAACACTTTCGGTATACAGGGTGTTGATATCAACTTTCTTATTTTAAATGGAATGGCATAATTTTTATCAGTCCAATGAATTTGGCGAGTCATTTGCAACTAGTTTATATGAAGGTTCCTATCCCTAAACTCTACCGTTTGTGAGATATTTTCATTTTCGTGGATTTTTTGACATTTGCACTCTTTCAAATAAAATCAAATATTTCATGAGATAGCAGATATTTAGTGGTTCTACTAAAGTCGATGTAAATACAAGGACGTAGCAAGTATAAGCATAATCACTGAATCACATACAAGGTGTTCAAAAACGCGCCTCCAATGTGGATACATTTAAGTTAACAAAACTTTTTTCTTTCAAATGGAACATGGTATTTTTTACTACAGCATTGCATGCAGCGCAAAATTCTACATCGATTGATATTAATAAGGCTTTGGTATACCTATTTTTTAATAGTTTTTGAAGTATTAGCATTTCTTGCAAAAAATTGCTAAAAATATGCTTAAATTCAAGTTTCAACCTACTAAAATGAGTTTTTTTCCTACAAAACATACTGTACATTATTTGCGTAACCTATCTAAATATTTATGTTTTGGATATCTAATGTTTCTTAGTTAGTTCCTTACTAATAGGAATGTCTTTTGGTCATAGAGAACGTACATTAATTATTAGATATTAGTAGGCTATGAGATGTTCTAACAAACAAGTGATAAGAGTACAAAAGGAAATTAAAGCAGATATCCTAAGTACACCCATAATATTTTAAATAGTGTTCACTTGCTAGACCAGGTATTTTCTTTGTAGGGGAGCCGTCTGACATGGAGTCTCCGAAAACAATGCAGCCTCTTGGCTTTTTGTAGTAAACTAGGTATTAGCGATACAGACAGATAACATAAATCAGGAACAAACTATTAAAAATCTTCTAAAATGTTCAATATAAATGTTGTTTCAGAATAATAGTTTCTTAGTTTTTTTTAAATTTAACTTATTTTCGATGCATTTAATAAGCAAGTAAAAATATTAACATGTAATTTGCTGTCGCATAATAATTATGGTTTATTAATATTTTATAATTACAATTACATAAAATTTGCTAATAATCGGAAAACTTCCGATGATAATTTCATTGCTCGCTATAAACAATATATATTTACCATGCCTAGTACATATGCATCAGACCAAGTGGAGTTAACTCCATCAAATTTAAGGTGCATAAAGAGATATGTCGATCAAAAGTCAGTTCCAAAGCATTATTTACACCAGTCTTTGGGCATGAAGTATTAATTACTTTACACTATTCATTACCCAGTAATTATTTTGACAGAATTTCTTTCGCTATACGTTCTACAAGTAAAGAAACCTAACGCGCACTTTCAACTGTAGTTCTCCAATTTGTATGCTTTTTGACTTAACTCCTTTTTCGCGCCCAGTCGCGATTTATAATATGGCACCATGATGAAGAAGCTTTGAACGAATTCCTACAACATCTAAACAATATAGAAAGCCCTATAATATTTACCCTGGAAATGGAAGCTGACGCCAAAATACCGTTCTTGGATGTTTTGGTACATAAGAATATAGATGGCACATTCGAGACTACAGTGTATAAAAAGCCTACACACAAAGAACAATACTTACACTTCGACTCCTACCACTCAAACAATGTGAAAGTTTGAGTAGCCAGGTGCCTATATGATATATTGCTTAGAGGAAGAAGACAGAAAACAAGAGTTCGACAATATAACCCACATATTAAAACAGAATGGATATACAAATAAGGCGTTGTCATTAGCAATGAACAATCGGGTAACAGCAGAATCAAAATCCAGAACAACAAGACAAGGTGTGCATAGCTGCAATTCCGTACGTAGGAGGCCTATCGGAGAAAATCAGGAGAATAGGCAACAACTACAAGGTTAGAGCAGCAATAGGAACAACGAGCATCAACAGATCAACCTTAGCCAAAACGAAGCAGGACAGCATGAATCAGAGAACGAAAAAATATATATGTGAATGTGGAAGAATATACATCGCAGAAACAAGTAGCCTCATGAAGACAAAATCAAAGAACACCAAAAATTAGTTCGACTGGGAGAAACGGATGAGTTTCGCTTGGCTCAGCATGCAAGCAACAAAGAGGATAACTTCACAAAATGGAAACTTAAAGAAGCAGCATACGTGGTCATAACATCAAATGTCAGAAGTACACCAAGCCTGGCAATCAAAGATGTCTGGTTACCAATGATTAGGGATAGCTTAAGCAGAAGACCGACAACCACGATTCCGGAGACAGAATAATAATTTGACAACATGATAATTAGTATTTTTTTTTTGCAAGAAACAGCACTCATAAACGCACACCGTCTAGTATGTTTATAGCTTTACTGTAACATCAAATTAGAAAAAAAAATATTTGATTAGTCAAATTCTGACTTCCATAAAAATAAATGTAACGTGTCTAAATGTTTATAAAAAAACTTAATAACGAAATTGTGAATATTTCTATGTACTGTTTCGCTGATGTCGAAAATATTTTATTTCTATTTTGGGCTTTTTGATTAACGCCGAGATGAGAAACGAAAATTTTGTTTTAAACGCTTGAATTATATTTTGGTACAGTAAAATAGTAAAGCCGGCAAGAGAGAGGGGATGAAACGTTCCTGGAAAATTAGGTATCTGCTATATTAAAGGATCTCTTTTAATGTTCGGTAATTTTTTTTAGCATCACCGCCCAGAGAATTTTTTGTTTAAATGATTTAATTAGTTTGTGTTTGTAACACCAGGAGAATTATTTTTTATATGTCTGTGCGAAGAGGGCGGTAGTACAGGGTATCGCGCTAGAGGGATCCCTGGAACCCCGTTTTGGAGGGGGACCGCTTCATTATTCAAGGGCATCTTGCACAGGACTCCGCAAAATATAGCGCCAAGCTTGTTTATACAATTAAATTAAATAACGTGGTATTTCTATATGAGTCGATTATACTAACTAAATACTCGATAACATACAGGGTGTTTTGAAACATCGTTTAAAGATTTTAAGGGCATGTAGTACGGTCTAAAATAAGGTTAAAAGTCATAATAAACATATGTTCACGAATCAACCGTTTACGAGATAACAGCGAGTGTTCCTAGTAGTACATGGATATAACATATCCCAGTAAACAGGTGCTTATCAGCTATTGTTTTATGTCAGTTTAATTTGACGTTTTTTGCAATTACAATGGTTGCGCATTCTAATGCTGAAATGAGCGATATGGTGTTCATGTACGGTCGTGCTAATGGGAATTCTTTACAAGCACGACGCTTCTATGCTGAAACGTTTCCTGATCGCCAACTGCCTTCGCATGTGATGTTTCAGACGGTGTTTCAACGACTAAGAGAAACTGGTTCGTTTGAGAAGCGGTCTTTTGATACTGGACTGCAGAGAATAGCATGTACTCCACAGATAGAAGAACGAATTTTGAATATTATTGTTGAAAATCCCGAAACTAGTGTTAGAAGAATTTCGACTCAAGTGGGTGTAAGCAGCAATCTTGTTTGGAGAACTCTTCATGAGCAACTCCTATACCCCTATCATATCCAACGGGTACAAGCCTTTACTGCTCGGGATTATCAAGCGAGAACGGCTTTCTGTGAGTGGTTTTTGCGAACAGCTGCTGATCAGCGAGATTTCGCTCATAACATTCTTTTCACTGATGAAGCTGGTTTTACTAAAAATGGAATATTTAATTTCCACGACAATCACGTTTGGTGTGACGAGAATCCTCATGCTACCGTTGAAGCCAGGCACCAGCAACTTTCTCTCTAATCATCTAGTTAGGCATGATAGGGAAACGGTTGTTAGGACCGATTGTTTTGCCACAACGCTTAACAGGTCCTGCATACCTCGAATTCTTGGAAAATACTTTACCTGAACTTTTGGAAGATTTATCTATAAATCTAAGCCTGAACGTCTGGTTTATGCAAGATGGAGCTCTACCGCACTTTACGCGTACTGTTAGAGAACATCTTAACAATGAATTTCCTGGAAGATGGATAGGGCGAGCAGGTCCTATTGCTTGGCCTCCAAGGCCTCCTGATCTAAACCCGTTGGACTTTAGTATCTAGGGTTATTTGAAAAGTTTAGTGTACGCAACACCGGTAAACGATCTTCCAGAGTTGCGCCAACGAATAGAACACTGTTGCCAGATAATATGAGAAAAACCCTTGTTTTTTGAAAGAGTGCGCACTTCCTTTGAAAGCAGATGTAGATCCTGCGTCGAAATAGAAGGACGTCATTTTGAACATCTTCTTTAGTTATAATCTATTTTATGTTAAAATGCAATAACATCTTAATAAAAACCGCTAAAGCAAACTTATTCTGCAATTGCGATAAAATCAGTTAAACAGCTAAAATAAAATTTAAATAAAAAGCAGTATTATTTGTAATAGTTTTATTTCGTATAGGACAAACACAGTGACTACCTGATATGAATGAAAGATATTGGTTTCACTTTAGCAACAGTTTTTTTTTAAAACAATTTACAACGCAATGACTCATAAAACATATTCCTTAATAATGAAAAAATGAACAAAGCAATAATAAAAGATCAGGTAAATGAAGGTAATGGGACCCCTTGAAACGTTATTTAGTTTTTCAAATTATTGAAATCTAAACAAAGGACAAAGAGAAATATGGCTTTGAAGTTACAACTAATGACAAACAAAGAAATAATATACCTAGGCGGTAAACTTGCGGTTTCTATTGGTTCTTTGCGCTGGGCGTTGTCTCGGCGAGTTGATCCTCTGTCGGCGTACGTGGAGGTTATGTCCGGTGATCGCCTCGAAAACGGCTTCTTCGTCGCGGTATCCCTAGCTGCAGATGGCACTTGGACTGTCGGATCACTAGCGACGGCATCCACACTTTAACTTCATCAGCGGGCGCAGATATCACAATGATGAGGAATTCAAATATCCCATCACGTGGTTTAAAACTGCAATCTTGAAACATCCGATTGCTTATAGGCTCGGTACTTCTTCTTTCGCTGGGATTCTTTATACGGATGGGGCCTTGAGTTAACCCACCCGGTATTTTTAATATATTTGCGTTCCAACTGGCCTACAATGGTCGTACTCCTTGGCTACTCTTTTTCGACGACCTTTTCACACGTCCGTGTCTTACTTGACGCTAGCCCGCGCTTGCGCGCGTAGCAATCTCGGGGATATTTTATTACTCCGCCGCATTAGCCAATCAGGAATAATAAAACAATCACGGGGTGGCAGCAAAACACAAATAAATATAGTTGTAGCAAGTTGTTACATATTTAAGATAATACATAAGTTTAATAGCGATCAGCATTGTTGTTACTTCAACTAACCATGTGCTGTAGTTAGATACAGTACCAGTAGTCATAAGTAATACGTTACTTACCACAAATTTGTCAGGTACGCTGTGTAATAGTTGCGGATCTATTAGCGAAAAGAGGCGGTATCTAGGGGAGATAGTTTGATTATTAGATTTGGGCTAATTTCGGCTAGTGTAGTTAAAAAAGCGTTTAGGGATAAACTTGATAATGATTGGCAGAGTAGGTGGGATAATACCTTAAATGGGAGGTGGACTAGGAAATTTATCGGTAGCGTTACACGTTTTAGGGAAATGAGGGTTAATTTATCGTATCAGGCTGTAGAATTAATAACAGGTCACGGTAATTTTAAATCATTTTTATGTAGAATTGGTAGGGTTAATGATTCGCTTTGTGAGTGTGGTGGGGTAGATACAGCGGGGCATGTCTTATTTGAATGTCCACTCACTGATGAGTGGCGGTCGCGTACGGAGGTTAGGGCATTAGCTAGGGGGTTAAATTGGCCGCGACGCGAAACAGATATTAGAGATAATGAGTCGATCGAATGGTGGGAATTTGTTAGTAATGTTGCTAAAGAACTAGATAGGCTACGGCATGATATTTAGATAGTTAGTAGGGTAGCACGCTTATAAATGAATATTTTATGCTCTTTAGTGGTCGGAATTGGTGTTAAACTATAAATATTTAAAATATAAATATTTATTTAATTACTCTTGGTTAGAATAATTAGGATTAAGTTACTATTAAGTATTAGAATAGGTACTGCTGTTGTTTTGTTTGTTTTTTAGGTCATCATCTTTCCTGTTCAACTTCTGAATGCGTGAAAAGGGAGCAGCTACGCGAGAACGGCAAGGCTGTCGGAATTTGAGGAGACGTGGGGGCTGCTTCTTCGGCACTCAGAAGGATAATAATAATTTGTGGCTATCAGTAATAAGGTCTGGGACTTCTTCCCAGATCCTCCCAGAGTAAGGTTTTTGCCATGGTTTTCCCTTACTCCGTGGCCATTGATTTTATATAAGTATATTATATATAATCAGTGTCCTTGGCGAATGCTGGGAGATAACGAAAGTCGTTCCATGGGCGCATTTAATAATAACTGATAGCTGACTGATTTACAGTAGACTCGCGATTATGTGAACTAATCACATTTTACATTTTTTTTATCATTTTTCAAAAGTAATATTCGTATGGTCGCGAGGCTACTGTATTATATTTTTGTTATTAAAAATCATAGGGAAGTTATTTAGTTAGAGTAGGATCATTTCAATTGTTATGGAACCCATATAGTACTTAGAATAGGTAGCCTCGTGTAGTACCTTTTCAGGTGGAGCACGGGGTTAGGATGATTTGTAATAATTTAGTTTTCATAAATAAAGTGTGTAATAGCCGTTAATAAAAGCACTATTTACAGTAACAACTTGCATTCAGGAAACTGGGTTTAGTTGCAGGTATTAATTAACGAATTTTTTATCAAGTAAACAGTTTACTTAGCCCATTTTTCTCAGTGTACGCATTGCTCGGTACGCAGTACTTATAGTTGCGGTTGCATAAATAATCGAAGATTTGTTGAATTTTTTTTTGTACTTTATCAGTTATTCACACAGAGTACACAGTAAGCTACTTAATAAATATTCATTAAACTTCCTCGTTTCCTACACTACCTATAGTTGAACAACAAATTTAAGGTAAGTATATTGTATATTTATAGCAAACCGTTACCTTCTATATATCAGGTATTTAGTGAACGTGCATTAATGATACTCTTTCCTTATCACAAGTATTCTAAATAGCTTGTATTAATTATGAAGGTGTGATAGCTGTTTTAGAATAGTTCACTCATAGCAATACACCTACTACTTGACAAGGGCAAATCTTTGCTTACAGCAACTACATATATTCTTTGGCTTAACTACTTCAGTTTAATTATCATAAGTAACTTCATAAGTTACCGGTATGAAGCAGACCGTAAGTAACTTAGATTGCTTGTTGTTAGTATCAGTGTTTAGGATCTCTTGTTTACTAGTGCTAAGTAATCTGTGCTTTTGTCCCCTATCCAGCTGAACTTTTTACTTACGATAATTGTATTTTTATTTATAATTATTAATTTTTCTCAGTGTACAATATGCGTTGCATCTTCTGATCAGAAAGCAACTTCACGCCACTGAACCTTTGCCCTACTCGTTTCAGTCGTTTCCTTAGGAATCTTTCCAGTCCCGCTACGCTCTTTAGCAACATCATTTCTCGATCCTCTATCCGCCCCTTCTCCTCTTTCCATCCTACTCCTGCTACGTTCTCGCCACTGTGATCTTTCTCCGATAGTTTTCTAACTCGTTTAGCGACTTTAGCGAGTGCCGTAGTCGTCGCGTGCTCGAACAGCTCACGGCGAGGTCGAACGCGAAGCGATCGCCTGAAACAGAGACGTCAGTCGCTGAATGCCGCTCTTAGGAATGCAAATGCACTCGAAATTGACGCCCAAATTGAAATTTCACCTTACTCCTTCGCTCTCCCGGGGCGGGGCGCCAACGTGTGCGAAACGAAGAGTGAGGTAGGTTAGCGCGCGATGGCTGGAAGTATTCTTGGGGCGTTGGTAAAATTAGTTTTCTGAAAGGGCGAGATATCGCGCTGATGGAAATCTGATGGGGTGACGTATAGGGTTGAGAGTGTCGGATTTCGCGCGTGAATGTCTGAGAATAGAGTGTTGCTGTTAGAGTACCACTAGTGTTACTGCTTATACAAGGTGGGCCACTACATACGCGTCGATTTATATACGAAAAGTGGTAACATATTTTAATTTTTTTTTTATTAAGGGTTATATAGGTTCAGAAGGAGCACATTTCAAAATTATTTTGAAGTATACAGGGTGACTCGAAAGAAAAGTTACACACCAACGTTGTGAAAAATTAAATGGAATACCTGTATATTATACAGGGTATTCCACGTAACTGGTTCATTAAAAGTTTATGATGTTCTATTAATTACTTATATTTGAGATTTTGGCACCAGTATCTGTTCGATTTGAACTATAAATGTAAAATACCTTAACCAAAATATCACTTCCGGTTGACCGGAAATGGATGTCAACTTTCTTATTTTAAATAGAATGATATAATTTTTTTATTCATTTTTGGATTCTACAACTATAAATACGTCAGTTTTCATTAGCTATTCCTATAGCTACATGTTGCCGTTTTTGAGTTATTTAAGTTTTTCTTTTTTTTTAGTCATAATCATTGCATCATTGAGAAATTAATATCTCGGTTAATACTGCAAGTAGAGACTCCAAATTTGCTATGTTATGAATGTAGATATTACTCTAAGAAACGGTAAGCACACTTTACATACAGGCTGTTCAAAACTGAGGAACAAAGTGACATATTTTCAAATGCACTAAACTCATTTTTTTTAAATAGAACACCCTGTATTTTAATTCGGAATTAGAAAGTAAATATCATCCCCTATCGCTTTATATGAGCATTTCCTATACCTATCTTTAATAGATTTTGAGATATGAGCGACTTTTTGTTAAACAGACTAAGTATTCTTTTTCTTTTTAATAGAACACCCTGTATTTTAATTCGGAATTAAGAAGTAAATATCATCCCCTATCACTTTATATCAGCATTCCCTATACCTATCTTTAATAGATTTTGAGATATAAACGATTTTTTGTTAAACAGACTAAGTAGCCCTATCTTTGCGTGTTTGTAGCTGGCTCTGAATGAGATTAATGTCAAATTCATTGACTAACCAACAGTGTTTATGTATATCATTGTAATTACATTTTCGTACAACGCAATATTAATAGAAATGACTATTCGAACAGACATTCTTGTATGGTTATTCAAAAATAATACATGAATTTGACGTGAATTCATTTCAGAGTCAGCTACAAACATTTAAAGATAGGGCTACTTAGTCTGTTAATAAAAAGTAGCTCATATCTCAAAATCTATTAAAGATAGGTATAGGGAATGCTGATATAAAGTGATAGGGGATGATATTTACTTCCTAATTCCGAATTAAAATACAGGGTGTTGTATTTAAAAAAATTGAGTTTTCTGCATTTGAAAATATGTCACTTTGTTCCTCAGTTTTGAACACCCTGTATGTTAGAATGTAAAGTGTGCTTACCGTTTCTTAGAGTAATATCTACATTCATAACATAGCAAATTTAAAGTCTCTACTTGCAGTATTAACCGAGATATTAATTTCTCAATGATGCAATTATTATGACTAAAAAAAAAGAAAAACTTAAATAACTCAAAAACGGCAACATGTAGCTATAGGAATAGCTAATGAAAACTGACGTATTTATAGTTGTAGAATCCAAAAATGAATAAAAAATTATATCATTGTATTTAAAATAACAAAGTTGACATCCATTTCCGGTCAACCGGAAGTGATATTTTGGTTAAGGTATTTTGCATTTATAGTTCCAATCGAACAGATACTGATGCCAAAATCTCAAATATAAGTAAATAATAGAACATCATAAACTTTTAATGAACCAGTTACGTGGAATACCCTGTATAGGGTGTAACAGCGGTAACGCCGTGGTCTCTGGTAGTCAAATGGCAAGAATTTTTGAAATTTTTTATATCGGGATATATGTAGGCGGATTAGATCTACAATTTAAAAATAATATGCAATATACAGGTGTTCCAAAATTTAGCAGCGCATCAAAATTATGTTTTTTTTTAATGGAACGCCTGTATTTTATGGCATATTTGAAATGTACACTAAAAACTAGAACAATTTTATTTAAGGTTCCCTATACCTAATTTTTATAGTTTATGAGATATTTGAATTTGTTTAAAAATGCAATGTTGCAAAAAAAAGTTTAGTATCTCGGAAACGAATTAATTTAGAGAAGTGAAATGAAAACCGTAAATAGCAAATCCTTTCTCTGATTGAATGCGACATTCAACGTTTTCTAGTAGTATACAGAATGTTCAAGTACCTAAGTCAAAGTTTGTGAATTTTACTCGTGCGTAACTTTGTTATTTTAAATGGAATACCCAGTATATTAAGGCTGCTCTTTCAGATAACATGACCATAACAAAAGGTGGCCACAAGGTAGCATACTAGGTCCTCTGCTATTTCTCGTCTACTTTTAATGATTCCTATAATCTCAAGCCTACCTCTGTTGTAAGACTTGTAAGTATCTTTTCAACTATAAATTATGCGGGCGACACTACTTTTTTAATAACTGGTAGTACACTAGATGAAGCTATCGATCTAGGCAGCACTTATCTAAATACAATTGAGGAATGGTTAATTATCAACCAACTTAAAATTAACCACGATAAATCAAATGTCATCTTTTTCAAATGTAACAAATTTCAAACTTTCCCAGAAGCTGTGAATATTAATAACTGCAAGTATCCCGTCCGCACTTGCGTTAAGCTGCTGGGTTTTACAGTCGACGAAACCTTAAAATGGAAAGATCACGTCAATGTACTTTGTAAAAAACTATGTAGCTATTACTTTGTGATTCGTCGACTTAGAGATATAGTAAGTTGGCATGTGCATGTCGTATTATGTATTATGGTTGCTGCTATTCAAACATAAAATATGGATTCGTTGTTTGGGGTGGTGGTAGTGACCTAGACAGAGTTTTTTTTTATATAGAAAAAGATTTTCCGTGTGATTAATAAACTCGAGTACCCTCAGTCTTGCAGAGGATTCTTCAAACAAACTAACATTTTAACTGTATATGGTATTTACATATTTGAATTGCTAATCTTCTTACTTAAAAACAAACACTTATTCGAGGATAATGAATTACAAGGTGAGTATTCTATAAGGTTTAAAACCGATTATCGCTACCCCAAGCACCGACTCACACTAACATAAGTGAGAACAATTTAGAATATAATTGCCAGAGGTTCTATAATAAATTGCCATCACATATTAAAACTGTAAAAAATTGTCAACATTTAAAAATTATGTATGCAAATTAGTAGTAGGGCTATGGGGCTTCTATATCACTTTCAAGGTCGTTCGTCCACCAGGTCCCCTCCAACTCCACGATTGCGATCGCGACCGCGGATCGCTTTGATTCGCGATTTTATTCGCGAGTTTTAATTTAATTGTGCTTTAATTTGCAGTTTTTGATTACAATAAAGCTTCACCTGCGACGATGATGTCCAATACATGTGGAGAGCTTTTCTTTGAGGGGTGAGGGGGTATCATAATATGTAACCCGCGAATTATTTTGATTCGCGAACTTTAATATAATTTACGATTTTTGCTTGCGATGACGTACACTGTGGTGGAATATGTGGAGAGCTTTTCTTTGAGGGGGCGAGGGGGTATCATAATATGTAACCCGCGAATTATTTTGATTCGCGAACTTTAATATAATTTACGGTTTTTGCTTGCGATGACGCACACAGTAACGGTAGATGTGGAGAGCTTTTCTTTGAGGGGGCGAGGGGGTATCATAATATGTAACCCGCGAATTATTTTAATTCGCGATTTCACGCTTTTGATCACAATAAAGCTTCACCCACGGTGATGACGTCCACTACATGTGGAGAGCTTTCATTTGGGAGGTAAAGGGGGCATTACGATATTAATTAGCGGCTCAACACATACCTACAACATATTTTGCATACCTATGACGTAGCTGCTTTCTCTGTAGGTTTCACATTTTTCAAATAATTTTGCGATAATGATTCTACCTCTTAATTACCTCAGTAATTTTACTAATGATAGAAAACATATTCGCTGGTACTGATTCCTAGAGATTTTTAAATTTACTATATGTGACGTAGTCTTTACTAATAATACCACTGTTATGTAGAACATATTATTTAAAATAGTTGTAAATTAGGATATGTGACGTAGTCTTTGCTAATAATACTATGTATATAAGAAAGTAATAAATAAAGTTGTATTCTGAAAGCCCGCGAATTATTTTAATTCGCGATTTTCATTAAATAAAACAACATTTTGGATTTTATCGATTTATTTTGTTAAATAAAATATAAAAAATAAATATTTATTATAAATAAAATATTTAAAAACTACTTATCGAGTAAATAATTTAACAACATTTCCACATTACGCTCTGTACACATACTTAATTACCTTTAACATGATAAAAACAAGCAGAATCACTCTTTACAAAATTTGGAACACAATTATCGTCTACAAACTCTAAATTAACAATACTTATCTACATATTTTCTTAGAAAATCAGCTTTCTGATGACCTTCACATAAATCTTTTCATAAGCTTTACAATTAATATTATTTAAAATTTTCCCAATAGATCCTAACTCTACATAACCATCACCATAATTAATATTCAAATAGTTTCTCTCCAGCCAGCGTATCTCCTTCTGTTTATAATGTGGTAGTTGGTGAAACGGTCTTGAAGGTTTAAACAAAACGTGCATAGAACGTTTCCATCCGAAATAGACATTTCTTTAGGCATAAAGTCGTCATTGTTTAATCCTTGCATATCAATAATCAGAAAAGATTCATAATGTCGTCTAAATATTTTATCCCTATGTGTTGATAACAAACAGGTTTCAAAATTTCCTCCATATATTTTATCCGTCTTTTGAAATCTTAATCGATCTGCCGCACGAACACCCATTCTGAACATCTATCTTCATCTTCACACCACTCATATTTCACTGGCACATTACTAAACGTAACGTTCATGTCTAAATTAATTTCTTAACTGTTCCGTTGAGAGGTTCGTACTCCACAACACTGTCATGCAGAATAAGACAGTACGCAGCAGTGTTAATACTAAATGCTTCTTGGATTCCACTTGCAATTCACATCTACAGTACTAGGTTTTACCGCGTCATTCTGTTCGAACAATCAATTACATACACAGCACATTCGGCAAATTTCATATAATCCATTAATGGTGTACTCGACCCACCGTAATAACTTGGTTGGAAGGCGGTGTACATGTGGTAGGCTATAGCATAGCGTTTATCATTCATATCTATGTTCATATCATTGTAAGGATAATTTTTGAATTAAGATATAGTTTGATATTGGTTATTTTTGATGGTCAAACAGCGAAGAGTCTTTTTTTAAAATTATCTTTCCTCTCATTTGAAAGCCGATAAGTCATAGCGCGGTTTCTCCATATTTGTACTAGATTTATTTGCCAATATCTGTTTTAGTGTTACGTAGTGACGGTAATTCATACAGTTCCATTTTCGGAACGGGATTTTTATTGTTTTATTGTGTTGAATAGCATCTAATAACTTATATCGAATATCATCGTTAACGTTTATGTGAGGTACATGCCATTCGAGCTTCTCGATTTCGATAGACGCCTTCTTCGTGCCTGCCTCTACTGTGTTTGTGTAACAATTGTCATCCGTTCGACTTCTAACGAGAATCAATTCTTGACTAACATTTATTAATATGCGTTTATAATCCTCAAACATCCCCATTAAGAATTTTAGTGGAATACACGCATTAAATTTATTATTTGATAATGTGGGTTGACTTTTTTGGAACGGCTCCATCCTGCCATTTGCAGCAACTTACTTTGATTATCACTATAGGAGACTAATGATTTTAATGTTGTAGTAATACCAGGTTTAGTACAGCGATCAATTCCACTCCATTAATCTCATAGCGTATTTGTTCAAACATAAAAGCATATGCATTATTTGTTAAAGTACAAGTGCCGGTTCCTTCATCGCCAACTTTAAATTTTCCTTGCAAATATATGTAGCTTTCACTGGGAGAGTATAGATATCTTGATGTTGGATACAAATGCGTACTTCATCGTTTAGGTTAAATTATTTGTTCTCGGGTAATAAGTGTGGTATTCTTGTTTGGTTATTGTTTCGTCGAAATTCAGACTCCGAATATTTCTAATTTTTCATTGTTTATCACTTTCAGCCCAATTGACTGCAGATATGAAATATGGCATGTGTTAAATGTTGAATGTCTAGATTGCGAATGGTGAGGGATGAAGTGTTTCCTCCTACTTTATATTTTCGGTTGGCAAACGATAAACCCATTACAACTTCTTCAATTCTAATCTAATAACAATCTGTTCACCTCGAAAGTCTACGGGATCACCGTCTTGATCCACCAAAGTTAAAGTTATGTTTTCTATACTATTTCTGTTTACGGGTAAATAAATCACGTGTTGCGGCTCAATATATCTATAACCAGGCTCCACCTGTGGCGAAAATTCATACAATGTATGTGAAGGATGTGTACCGTGTAGGTGGACGATATTATATTGCATTCTATGCGTATTGTTCACAACTTTTAAAAATCTGCACGGGTAAGTCGGACTCGTGCTTATGATTAGGCTCAAGAAACTTTTTTACTGAAACCTAGAAGTCTACCAGAGTACCTTCTCGCTCAAAGTTTATCGTGTGTTTGCATTCGATTTCTACTTTCAACGTATTATTATTCGGTTTGAGCGATATCGAATCTTTTGACATAAAACGTTGTAAATATTCCTCAATATCACTTATTTCATATGATCCTACGGGGATTTTTAACACCTTATTATCATAGTAAAATGTGTTGTTCTTTTCGGTTATATTCGGAATCGTATTGTATGTATGTAAGCTTATGAGTCCGATAGCATAGTCGTATTTAGAGTTCATTTCAATTGGTGGATAGTAGTTAGCAGAGAGCACATGGCTCGTTCCTTTTAATGTGAATGTATATGACATGACTAAACTACAATGTTTGCTTACGAGTTATTTATTAGAAATTCTAGACATAAATGACCACAATTAACTTGATTAAAATCTTGAAATTTGTCATTATTATATTTAATTATTGTTTTCTCCCTTATATTGAAATAGTCTAATAATTCCGAAGGCGGTTTCAGATTACCAAACGAATCAAAATAGTACACTAAATTTTCTTTCTTATAATAAGCAACCCAATGTGTTCCGGGGCCTTCTGAAGAATCTAAATTGACTACCGCACATTCAACTTTATGAGGAAATTTGGGTAAACGATCTCTCATGAACACTCTCGAAAATGAGGTATATTTCTAGCAAATTTAGAATGTCCACGTTAGTTAAAGCTCTTCGCGGTAGTCGTCTTAATAGTTTTTTGACGGTTTTATGAATAAACCCATTCCCTTTTTGTACGGTTTCATATATAGACCATCACCTTTTTTCCCTAATGCGATGGCTTCCATTGTTTTGTTATGTTTTTGCGCCTCTACTAGCTGCTGTTGTGCATTTCTAGCCTTGTTAGCAGCGTTGGCAATCCCAGCAGCACCGCCTGCTAGACTACCGAGCGCGCTGAGACCCGCAAACAACGGTATTAATGGTAACAATCCACCACTCTTGGGAATTGGTATGATTCGCGGAGTGCGTATACGTTTGCGTCCACCTGCTTCTTTAATAGCTGCTCTAGCAGCTTTGAGAGATACTTTTGCCCCTTCTTTCAAATCAATAACTTTATGTCGTTTCATTTCATTTTTAACCTTTTTAAACACAGTTTTCCCAAACGGTTTCTGTTCTAACCCCATCCCCAACTTTCGTTTAACCTTCATAATATTGGTAACAGTCCATGCAGCTGCTTTTTCACCCACACTAGCGTCACTCGCTTTAACTCTTGACCAGGCTTTCTCTTGAAGAACTTTGTCAGCCTCGTGTCTGCTACTCAACTCTTTGCTTTGCGAGTATGCAATGTCGTGATCTTTGCACGCCACGTCCAACTGATTAATACCAGAATCTCCACGTGTCAACCTTTTCCTTAATTTTGTGCCAGGGCCGCAATATTGATATCCTGGTAGGTGCAACTCTATAGGTAGCTTATTTATAAGGTTATTGACAAAACCTCCTCCCTCTTTAAGGTGCGACATTTAAATGAACTTGTTGCATAAACTGATTTATATTTATACAGATGATCTTTTGGTTGAAATCTCATTTACAATGCGACTAGTTCAACAAAAGGAACGTCTAAAAGTGTTAAACTTGGATATAGATGATGAATGTCCGCAGAGACATGGAGGTTTGCTACCTAATACGCTACGTTGTATAATTTGTGGTCCTTCAAACTGTGGGAAGACGAATATTATGCTTACGTTATTAATTGATGAGAACGGGCTCAGGTTTGATAATTTGTATGTGTACTCCAAATCTTTATATCAGCCGAAGTATCAATTCCTTGAGAAGGTTATGAAGTCATCAGGTGTACAATATTACGCATATAATGAGAATGAAGAAGTTGTAGATCCTATGGACGCAGGAGAGAATTCAGTTTTTGTGTTCGACGATGTAGTGTGTGATAAGCAAGATAAGATTAGACTTTACTTTTGCATGGGTAGACATAAAGCTGTAGACAGCTTTTATTTGTGTCAAACATATTCTAGAATCCCAAAACAACTAGTCCGCGATAACTGCAATTTTTTTAATTGTTTTTAAACAAGATGATCTGAATTTGAAACATGTATATGATGACCATGTCGGTGCTGACATGACCTTTCATCAATTCAAAACTATGTGTGCTGAATGTTGGGAAGGTAAGTATGGATTTCTGGTGATGATAAGGATAGAGATATTGATAAAGGTCGTTATAAAAAGACCTTTGATTGGCATATATACTTCTAAACAAAGCAACACAGCTCATTCACATTCTTAACTATGTCGAGTAAGGTTAAAAAGAAAATCAAACAGATATTGATATTGTTATTTTCATGTAAGAGTAAATGTTCTGTTATTAATAAAAGATTTAATATCGTTGAAACCGTTTAGTAACAGACTGATTTTCCAATACAACGGAGTACCTGTTCTATTACAACAGCTATCTGTTCCATTTCAACAGGTGGCCGTGCATTTACAACGGGGTATAGCTGTTTAATTACAATAGGTAGCTGTTACATTTCAACAGGTGGCTGTTGCATTTACAACGGGGTAGCTGTTGCATTACAACGGGGTAGCTGTTGCATTACAACGGGGTAACCGTTGCATTACAACGGGGTAGCTGTTCTATTACAACAGGTAACCGTTCATCACATTGAGCGAATAACATGGAAGCAAGTCCGGAAACACGGGAGCTGAAATTGAAAATTCTAAAAGCTAGTAGAGCAATACGAAAAAAAACATATGCAACTAAAACAAGGTCGAGCGGACACTGATGAATTGTTACAGAAAACGTTCAAACCAATTTCTGAACCGTTGAAAGAATTGGGTTCAACGCTTAAAGAAGAAGTTCGATCTCTCAAGGGGCCCCTAATTAATAATAAAGAACCTTTACTGGAAATACCAACACAAACTCAATCATCTCCTTCCCCACAAACAATGCTAACACCCACATCGCCAAATATTAGAACAATTCCACCTAAAAGTTATATACTAAACTCCTCACGATACGAGCACCAAAGCGTTAGACACCACTTTTGGACCAATAATAGATCCTCACACTAGCTCGTTTAAAATTGGTAACAGTGTTATTATTTTTTCTGGGAATGATATGATAATCAGCGATAAAGTGTATAAAGGTACAGAGGGTTTGTATGAATTGCTGTTCAAGAGAAAGCCCGCTACTTACACTCCGGAGGATGAAAATTCATATCGCGATATCTTACAACGTACCTATGTGTTATATCGCGATTTCAATCCCGAACATCAGCTGAAGGGAAAAAAGCTACAAATATAATAATATAATCAAACGCTGCTAGAACGAGCTTCTGGTAAAGGTCATATGATCGTATCGGAGCGCCATATCAATATGTATATTGGAATGATATCAACGAATTAGTTGATCGTCTTCGACTTCTAAAAGCATCCCAGCAAGCAGGAAATACTAGCCACAATAACGAAATCATGTCTATAATAGAAGAATTGAGAGAGGCAGGTGTTGTACAATAAAAACAATGTTGACAACAAACACAAATCATTTTCAGAATGAGTATCGATAAGTTTGGACGTTTTCTTAACTCTAATAAAACAAATTCGAGCTTCAAAACGTTACCGTCCGGAATTCTTCCTGACGTCTGAAGGAGACGTTAATGCAAACGGAAACGTATCAGATATGTGGCTGATCCTGTTGATGGTGAGGATTGTGTAAATGTACGTTATATATCCAAAATAATGCAACACAACAATAAAAGATTAACTGACGCTCGAAAACAAATAGGTTTTGAAATGGAAAGACGTAGTTAAAAGAATAGAGTCTAAAATATCTGACTTGGAATCTCGCATAAATAGTTTAAACAGTGGAGCTGGACACACAAAAAACTATTAACCTAAAAAGTGTTAGACTATTTCAAAAACACACAGTAGTCATATAATATGAGTAAAGAGGACGTTGTGAATGACTACACCGACCATCTAGACGAAACTTTCTAAGGCGACGTGTAATAATTAAAGGTTTAGACGATTTATGGCAGGCGGATTTAATGGAGTTCTTACCTTTAAACGGGAGAATAACGCTACAATACGTTTTAATCGTAATTGACTGTTTTTCAAAGTTTTTATGGTTATATGGATTGAAAAACAAAAGCGCTAGTGAAGTCAATGGGGCAATGTCTAATATTTTGCAGTATGGGCGTTCCCCCAAAAATTTGCAAACAGATGCAGGCAAGGAATTCTACAATCGGGAGTTTGAGAAATTAATGAAAAGATATGGGATAAATCACTATTCTTCGTATAGTACTAAGAAAGCGTCAATAGCTGAAAGGGTGATTCGCACAATCAAAAACAAACTATACAAGGCATTCAGTTTGAGGGGGTCCTACAAATGGATTGATATTTTACAGGAAGTAGCTAGCAAATATAACGAAACAAAACATAGAACGATTAAAATGAACCCGTGTGATGTCACAAGAAAGAATGAACAATATCTTCTATCTACCGTTTACAGCATATTAAAGTCAAAGGGAGAAATAAATTTAAACTTGTGATACTGTTCGAATCAGCAAGTATAAGGGAGTATTTCAGAAGGGGTATATGGCTAATTGGAGTAGTGAACTTTTTAAAATAGCCAAAGTGCAAGTAACTAACCCAGCTACATATCTATTGGAGGATATGAAAGGAAGAGCAATTCTAGGATGTTTTTACGAACCAGAATTGCAGAAGACAAAACATGAAGACGTTTATTCTCGTTGAAAAGGTGTTGCGAACAAAGGAAACAAATGTTATGTTAAGTGGCTTGGATTTGACAATTCACACAACAGTTGGATTGATAAAAATAATATATTGTAATCATGTTGACAAATTTATTATAATTTCTTTTTTGAAATAAAACACACATATATATTTGAGCATAATAATTTTTTAATTTTCACCGATCTTCATCACTTCAAAATCATAAGAGATAGTGTTGAAACATATGTGCAATGCTTCCAACAAGTACAACGCATTATAAGAATTAGTGTATGCGGATAATAAAGCTAAGATATTAGTGTACAAATCACCTTCTAATTTTATACATGAATTTAATACTGATTTATAAAATGTTACAAAATCAACATTTACCAACAAATTAATTTTTTTATTAATTAATTGTTGTAAATTAAAAAGATTATTATATGTTTCGGCTGATAAAACAATATCATGATGTCGGCTCTTTAGTCTTATAACACTAATGTCCCTATACATGCTAGCTTCAATTTTATGATTAGGGGTATATCCTTCTTTCTGGCAAAATTCACTCCATTCTTCGATTGTGAAGAATATGCAGGATGTGCACGATCTTATCTGGATGATTGGCACGAACCCTGCAGCTGGACTAAGACCCACAATAATCCACTTGGAACCGCTTCTGTTGAGCAGATAGGTTGACTGTCCGACTAGCTGTTTCTCTGCAGCGATTGATTTTTCTTGCATGTTTAATGCCTTATCGATAAATTCGTTGTATGTATCTAGGAAGAAAATAAATATTAATATATTATTCTTAGTTCAAAATTTCATATATTACTTAATTCCATTTTATGTTGCACGTCTGCACTAAACACTTACTTGTCTTAAACTAATTGTTTGTTGCCAATTCATGTTGAAAAGCAGTAGTCATGGTAGTGGGGGGGGGGGGGGGCTTTCCTATTGCGGTACGGAATAATGTCCCCAAGGTAGGGTGTCGGTAAATCCAGGCACTCGAAAACGCTTGTCGTCGTAGGGGCTGAGAGTGATCTTTGTTTGATTGGTTGTATACAAGGTATGGTTAAATGATCGTATACTACGCTGATTATGTTGCATTTCATTATCTTGCAATAAACACTTCACATAATCTTCAAACATTATTTGTTGTTTGAGAACACTCCCCTGTACTCCCTTGGCCTTCTTTATAATGTTGGAGTCTTGGTATTTACAAGCATACATTTTTGCACGCAGGCCCACAAATTCCAACAGTAATTTACCGGCACCTTCATCCTTCATTAATCCAGGTACTTTTTTATTACACGCGGAATATTATATACATTGTCTGAGGAGTAATCACTGGTGTCAAAACGATTAATGTTCCGTTTCATGTCCTCATAAACATCTGCCGTCTCTATCGCGTATATGAGAGAGTCTGTGTCCGTGTAGCACAACTTACACTTATCACCATAAACGTTTTTCATGTGGCTGTAATGAAATTCGTACAATATTGTTTTTGAAATGTCAAGTACGCACATACCCACATAAATCGGTTTATCGAACACCACTTCCGTCCTATTCAATCAATAGCCACTAAATTTCATTAAATATAGTTCTAGTCTTAAAATTAGTTTGCTAATTAGTGCCTCCGCGCCATATCTCCCTCCCATTTTCCCACTACTTTTATTCACGTCGCAACCGCACATTCTCCATTGTCTTTTCCAAAAACTGCATTATTCATCAATTTAAATAATTCTTTTCAAAATCGTTTTTAGCGTTTTGTCTCAGAATTGTATTTAATTCGATGTATGAATTTAACCAATTTGATTTGGTTAAACTTCAAGACTCTATGAATTTTGATAAGACAATGCCCTCAGATAGATATTGCTTCAGGTTGCGATAATGAAGAACATAGTTTTCTTCTTTCGCAACGTCGCTAACATCTTTTCTGCTCTATTGCCAGAGGTTTTCCTTTCTCAGGAGCCATAGGCAAGTCGCTCTGACGTCATGGATATTTCGGGTATATTCCAAATCCACTTCCAGGATGTATCCGATTGTGTTATCGTCAGGTATATTAAAATTGACGTTTTCACAATCATCACCCATTTCAATCCTCCGTACGGAGGTATTGTGACATTGCCAGGAATACATTGCATTAATGTCATAATACATTAAAAATATATTCTGAGCTGTCGGATCATGGTCAGACATGTATTGATTATTGGCTTTAGCATACCTAGCTGAACATTGTGTCATGCCGCCTCGTATGCCCTTTTCAATAAACAACAACATGTCTACATCCTGAAGTGTATCTAATTCCACACCTGTTGTCTTCAACATAACGTCCCATGCTAATCCGGGGGCCGTATAATAATGTGCGGCGTCCAAACCGTAATTATGCATGCAATTTTTCCTAAAATTTTCGAAAACATCGGCTAGCAATAGAACGTCAGTTTTCAGATACAGGTCGGAATATTCCCCTAAATTCAGGCACTGGAATTCTTGCCAAACCCTTTGCGCGTGCATATAATCCCTTTCGGTAATAGAAGTATTTGTTAGATCGCTATAAAAAGCCTCAATCGGTGGTAGATGGGTATCTTGCAATTTTTCCCAACAACTTACATAACAATATGGAAACACGCCTTTTCGTTTCAATAAATTAACGTCTCTATTAAATTGGCTCTCTAGTATAAGGATATTCTCCAAATAAGACGCTAATTATCCAACGAGGAAGCCATGAATCGAAAGAGTCTATGAATTTAAATTTTACCTCGCTATTTCGAAGAATACGTCATAGAATATTATTGCTCAGTGTTGTTGGGAAGTACTTGCAGATTACCTGTTCTCGCCAATTCCTCCACTAACAAATGCCCGTCATAGCCGGAGAGATTATGAAAAATAATGGGAATGTTTTTCGTTATTTGGAACTCTAAATTACACTGGGCGTGTGCCGGTCCACGAAACTTCCCCGTTAAATGGCAGTGACCGCGCACTCTATCTTGTCCGAGAGGACGATCACAGATATGACACTTTGTAGCTCTATAATACAGGGAATATTGTTCATCACTTAATTTGTCCATAGGAACAGCGCACCAATGTACAGTTTCAACGTCTTCCGCGAGTTGCTGTAGTTCTTGCACAAACCACTGCACACAATTAACGTCTCTAAAACTACGATAATAAGAAAGTTCATTGTCATAAGAACACTAAAATAATAACCCGTACTATATGGCACATGTTTGTGAGTACGTCTGTGGTCGTTATTGGGACACAGTAGACACTCAAAGTCCGCGTATATTGCGAAAGGGGCCGTCAATTTGTTTTTAAAGTTTTTGA
Source organism: Protaetia brevitarsis (assembly GCA_004143645.1). Taxonomy (NCBI): domain Eukaryota; kingdom Metazoa; phylum Arthropoda; class Insecta; order Coleoptera; family Scarabaeidae; genus Protaetia; species Protaetia brevitarsis. The sequence goes on from RXPK01000646.1 coordinate 138,344, forward strand.
ATTTAATAACTTTTTCATCCGGAAATGAAACTTTATAGTCATTCACTTTACAGCACTCTATACCATGTTTTTTCAGTTTATTTTCAGAATAAAAATAGTGTAAACACCGATCACAGAAAAACTTCTTACTTTTATGCATGGTTAACTGTTTTGTCACCAATCTGCTTAAATTTTTTATCCACACGTAGTGGCACTTAGTGTGGTCGTTTGGGTCTTGTACTAAAAGCAGATTCACATGCCTCTCAACGACATTTTTGGTAAGGCGGTTCGGTGAACATCTCAATTTCTTATCTAGCACATACACATTAATACTTATGTTGTTCAGCTTCTCGAATTTCTTAATGTCAGAGCGTTGGATGGGAAGCTGATACCTTCAAGATTCAACACTTCCATGTAGTAGGGTAGCTGCTGGTTCGATCGATATTGGTTTGGGTGGGGTATAGAGCTGACACAATGGCCCATGCAAAACATGCATCGTCATACATATTCCTGACGTTAACGCAGGCTTTCTTTACGTTGAATTGCTGGTGGTAAAGGTTAATAGGACCGACTCGTTGTGGTGTATATTTATTAATATTCACAGCCAGATCCACTACTGCTAACAACGTCCACCCGCTATCCTTTCCTAAGATAAAGAGATTTTACTTAGCATTTACTACTACTATTATATATTGTGTGTGTAACTTACTTGAAATTCTTCGAGATCACGTAAATTAACGTTTCGATGTATTCAACATACCACGTATCCAAATCGGTGTCTGCATTAATAATTTCATTTTTTCGTGTTAAAAATATTTAAATTCTTCCACGTCCCGAGTTTAAATTTCCCGCTAAATGTCGTATTAACTTTAAAAACGGCTCTTCTTGAGCTCATTCTTAATACGTCTCACGAACATTCCTTTTGAATCGTCAAAACGTTATTGGATCGATATGACGTAAATTAGTAATGCAGCCCGTTCGGATACGATTTTGGAATGCAGACTTTACATCATGCCATCGAATACGGTCACTTTTTTCACCTTTCCGCCTCCTTGTACCATCAATGTTTTGAGGTAAGTACGGTACCCCATCAGTTTCCCGATAGCAGAAGTTAAATTTGCCTATATAATAACGAAATAAGAGTAAATTGTAATAACAAAGTAAAAAAATTGTATACTTACTTTTTTCCCAATACTATCAGTCTTTTTTAGTGCTAAATTTAAGGTTCGCGAATGCTTTTCGAACAACTGTTGATGAACGAAGTTACATCATCACCTCTTCGAACGGTGCTTTTAACACGTCCCATGGTGCTACATCTTTGTTGCTAACTCACACGCCATTCTTGAGTATGAGAAAAACAGTCACACATTCACAAAAAAGATAACTCACAGATGTACTACTAACACTGCAGTATACTCTCTCAATAAGTGAGAATGAGGCATAACTGAAGACGAAGTACGTTTTATATTCCGTTATTTATTCCAAGAATTACAGGTTATGCAGCCAAAAGAAAGCACCTATAATTAGTCAGAATCATTAAACTAAGTTTTTGAAAGAATGTGTACTCCACATGGTCATGATGAGAAATCATTGTATTAGAATCAATTAGAATTCCTAAAATCTTTGAAAGAAAAGACAAAAGTAATTGTGGGCAGAATTCACATCGAAAGAAAGTGAAAGTTAAACGAATAACATTAGAATTCAATCGGCCTTAAAATAATCGCGGATTAGAATCGCGCAGTTTCTTAATTAGGGAAAATTTTTATAACATTTTTTGAAAGAAATTTACTTCGAAAAATGTGAAAAAAACTACGTCACAGGTAGGTACACATATGTGTTGAGTTGTTAATTAATACAGAATGGAAGCTAAAGTAAACAATAACGTCACAGTACCTGTTTCATGAATTAAAATATTTAGACATGCGAGGTCATATACCGTGTTACTACAACAACGGTATCTTTATGCAAAATTTCTGCTGTAAATTTTTGAAAGAATGCGTACTCACACATATTCACGATGAGAAATCGTTGTATTAGAATTCAATTAGAATCCTAAAATTCTTTGAAAAGAAAAAGACAAAAGTAATTGCGGACAGATTCACTTCGAAATAAGGTGAAAGTTAAACGAACTTCCGTCAGAATTCAATCGTGAATTAAAATAATTCGCGGATTAGAAATCGTGATATCCCCCTTCACCTCCCAATAAAAGCTCTCACATGTAGTGACGTCAGCACCGTGGGTGAAGCTTTATTGCGATCAAAACCGCTAATTAAACTGTGAATAAATAATTCGCGCACCAGAGATCGTGATACCCCTTAACCCTAAGTCAAAGCTCTCCACAATGTATTCACAGGTTTTAGTGCAATCAAAAACTGCGAATTAAATTAGGATGTAGATGTGAAAGCGGTCTGGAGTCCGCGAATTAAACAGCGAATCAAAATGGTTTGCGGTCGCGACCATGGCCTAAAATAATTCGCGGGTTGCATATTGTGATACCCCTCACCTCTCAAAGAAAAGCTCTCCACATCTACCGTTACAGTGGACGTCATCATCGTAGGTGAAGCTTTATTGTAATCAAAACTGCAAATTAAAGCACAAATTAAATTAAAACTCGCGAATAAAATCGCGAATCAAAATAATTCGCGGTTGGAAGTCGCGGATGTGCAGTTGGAGGGGACCTGGGGACGAACGACCTTGAAAGTGATATAGAAGCCCCATAGCCCTACTACTCAAATTATTACTAGAAATAGAGCCATACAATATAGAGGAATTTCTAACCTCAAAATACAATTTTCTCAATTTTCTTGCAGACACAATAACTTTCATTATAAATTAATGTCTTAGAATGTAATATATTTCGTAAAATTCTCCCCGCTTTACCCAAATTAATAATACCAATTTCATCTGCAATGCTCGGAAAATTAGTACCGTTTGCCATCGTATTTCTCATCCAGGTAAACTAGAAACGCTCTCAATATTTATACTTCCCCGATTGCCAAATTTGCTTAAGACGTCTGCAACGATCCGAACCAGTTCCTGCTTTATTTATGACCGTTTTAAATGCACGACAAATGAAATTTAAACGTTTTTGGGACCCTTTATTAACTTTATTAACTGATATTTACGATAAGGGCGTATATCGTTGGAAGTAATTTGCTTCCGTTAAATCTCACTCCAACAGCGTATAGCGGCACCTGTTGACGAAACGGTTCAATGTTTGAGTCAATTAAACGCTACTTTTGCTAAATTTTTAGTTTAAGAGCGACGTATCTTAGTAATAGTAGAGTGGAAGTTTCTATTGCTTCCCATATATACAGGGTGCGTATAAATTGGCAGAAGAATTATATATCGGGCTTTCATTTCAAAACTAGCCAGCCGGAATAACCTTTAAGATACTTTGAATTGAACTTAAACAGGGAAAGAATAGTCAATCAATCTAGCCGGAGGCGAAAATCATATCGAAAAGTTTAAAGGGGCGTTGAGTGATACGTCTTCGAAAAAGTGTTGCTATTAGCAATCCTTTGGCGCTTTATTTTTTAAAACCGGATCATTTTTTTATACCCTTTTAAAGTTTAAAAATTAAGGGTCGACATTTTACTGATAACAAAATAAAAAGTATGCTAATTAAAGATAATTATCCTATAGCTTTTCATAGAGAAACACATAAAAAGAAGAATATACCAAATTAAAAATAACAAAAATAAAAAGGACAATATAATTGACAAAAACCAAGAACCTCCTAAAGAATACATATCAATTAACTACCAACGGAGAAGTGTCGTGAACATTTACAAAATTCCCCAAACCGTACCATTTTACCCATAAACCTATCAAGAACAATAAGAAATTCTTCACACATACCAAACAAAAGCATAACAGATAAAACACGTATATATATCAACAACATAGAGTGCACGATACAGGCACATAAACATATAAAATACAGCTGATTAAAAATTAAGTGCGCACCATTACTATCTCTATTATGATTGATTGTAGAAAGTAAGTTACATTGTATTGATACTTTTGCATCATAAATTAAAATATCTTTCATTTTTTTTAACAATATACAGGCTGTTCAATTAAAAAAAATATATAAATGTCAAAATTTCTTGGAAATGCGCCCTTCAATTCTTTTTTCGTATATTGCATATTAATCAGTGTTAAAAACTCTAATACTTTGCTAATTTAACCTACTTTATAGAATCAATAATAACAGAAATGGTGGGCACTTAATTTGAATCAGCCTGTATACGTCGATCTGGCTGCTGTTGTGAAGGATACTGTTCTGCATAATATTTGACAATCCAGAAAACTGGTTTTCCGTCTTTATTGTAGTCTCTCGCACATGGCGCCCAAAGTTTCTCCTCTCGTCGATAATAACTCCCAGGTACCTAACGCTCTTGCTGGGTGTTATCATCACACCCTCCAGTGTGCAAGTTACGTGGTCGCGTCGTCTGGGTCCCTTTACTATTACTGCCTCGGTCTTTAGACGCTAAGGTCAACTAATTTTCCTGCATCCAGTTTTTTTATCTCATTCAGGCAGTAGCTGCAGTTTCTTCTCAAAACTTCCTCATTGCTTCCTTCCACGATCAGGACCAGGTCGTCGGCGGCATCCACGGTCAGGTCAAGCCTAAGAAGTCCGTCATATTGGGGGCCCAAAAGAGTTGGGCCCAAGACCGAACCCTAAGGCACATTTACGCCAGTATCCAGAACCACTCCTCTCTCAATCTCGATTTTTCTATCTTTCAGATATTACTACGATACTTTATTACGAAAGTATAACTATATTAAATTATTGTAAGTTCTGGATTGGTGGATTTAAATTTGAAGTATAGGAAGCAAAGAAATTGAAGTTCTATATCCAATCCTTAATTTTTTTTTATTATATTTACGACGGGTTTCGAACTAGGCGATCATCAGGCGTAAAATGTCTACACCGGTCGTAAATATAATAAAATAATTGAGGATGGGATACAGAACTTCAATTTCTCTGCTTTGTATACTTCAAATAATTACATTACCTTACTAATGTAAAAACTACTTTCAAGAAGTTAGAAGAAACTCAAATTTAATTCATTTGTAGGTAAAATTACTTATAGAAAATTCTGTGTAATCTTCCATAAAATTAACCTTAATTTTAAATTGTTTTAAATAATTTTTTCTAATGTTTTTTTTTCGGTACTTGAAAATGTTGCCAATAAGCAGTGAAACGTTCTATGCATTAGTAGTAAAGATTGCACTAAAGAACTAATTGATTTCAACTATGCTGACCTACTCCTAAATGAAAAAGAAGTGTACAAATTAGTTAAACATTTCGAAATATTTTATGTAGTCCAACTACGCCTTAAACCATATGCAAGATATGTTGGGCTTGAATATATAGTGCTCTGTTTTTCAGAAAAAGCGCCCGGAATTTCAAAATTTTAATTTTGTTCAGTTCAGTAAAATTGAACATTATAAATATAATTCAGAAAAAAATTATTTATAATTTCTTTGTTCATATGTATTTTTTTTTATATAATACTGTAAAAAATGACCTTCTACCTGCTAGGTGGCACGGGACAAATATTATAGGAGCACCAAATCCACTGTTAATTTAGCTCTCCAGGCGCTTGCTAAACGAATAGGCAGTTTTCTTACCTAAAGAGCGTGCCTCTAAAGCCCCTTCTCTGATTATTTAAATTTGAGAAAATGTAATTATCAAATATCGTTGTAAAACACACTAAGCGTCCAAATAAAAGAATGTTTTAACACAAAACAAGCGTAACTCTTTATTTAGTTACCAAAATGCTAAGTTTTACCACTTTTGAAACTCTTAAGTCACAGGTACGTCTGTTAACATAAATATAAAGTATAAAATAATTTATTTAATACAAGAAAATATATATTCAAACTTTCCTGGCACTTTAAATAAATGAGATTAAAGAAATGTCAAAAATATGAAAATCAGAGCCATCTATCCGTAAATGGTGAGAAAGGTGAGTTCAACGGCCAGTATCGGAAGTATAAGTAAATTATTTACAATTACACTTTTTTGTGCTTATTAATTGACATGTATTGCATGTATCTCCTATGGTGCGTTATTTGTTTATTTCAAATATTTAATATGTTATTATAACATAACCAGAAAATGTCTTAAAGAGGCAAGATGGGACTATTGGTATGGGGCAATATGGGGACATCACTATCTTACTCTTCAGTCTGGTCTCTTATGACTGGATATAGTTGGATATTTAAATATATAATTAAAGCGTTTCATTACTTGCAACAGGGTACAGAAAACAAGAGAATGAGTTTGAGGTACCATAAACAATTCTAGAAAGAAAAGTGGAAGAAGTGGGTCAGCTTGCTGGACCTCTCCAACCTAGAAAATCATTAGCCTAAAAACACTTTTTTCCCTTAAAGACGACACACAGCTGGTTAAATATTTGAAAAAAAACTGGATTTTGGTCTCTCAGGATTAACAATTCAAGATTTGAGAAACCTTACTTATCGATAGTCTGAAAAATTGGGTAAAGTTCGTTGTTGAACAAATGCTAAAATTGCAGGAAAAAATTGGCTGATAGGATTTGTGAGATAGGATCTCCATTATGCTTTCTCGAAGACATAATGCCTATATCTCATGTTAGGAATGAAGTGCAGGTTCAATCAAAGCGTAACAAGGGAAAGACAACAATCCTTACAAGCACTACGTACAAAAATCTGCTACAAGAAAATAGAAGTCTGGAGAATCCCTAAGGCAACTAGAAGTGCTGAGGGAGTATTAAAGGAAAAAAATGACAAAGAAGAAAACAGAAGAGACTAAGAAGCCGAATTTTGTAAGGAAAGCAAAGAGTGAATTTTTAGAAAACAAGGAAATAATCAAGTTTTTCTGTTGGGGAAGATGACTATGTCTATGTTTATATTGCCTCAAAAAGTGCGGTGAAGATACTAAAGGGGAAGTATGGATGCAATGCCATGGATGGCGAGGTTGGGTACATGGAAGGTGTGCGAATAATGGGGATGAGTTCGTCTTCTATTGTCTCAATTGTGAAGATTAAGTTTAATATTCTTATCGTTATCGTATTTTTATTTTATTTAAGTAGTTCCGCTTTAAAGAGTTTTAGCTTTGTTCCTGCATTTATTTAAGAATAAAATCTATTTTTTTACATATTACCCAGATTTATGTTACAACCCATACTTAATTCACCTGGAATCCCATCTTGCCCCTATAGTGGGGCAAGATGGTGTATTTATATATTTCTTTTCCAAATTTTCTCATAACATCAGGAGTACCCATAGAAAAATTGTAAATACGTCCATCAGCAGGTAAATGTTTAAAGATTACAACCAGCCTACTTAGAAACTTGCATATCAATTTGCAATCCTGATGCAGTGGTCGAAAGCTTAGTGTTCCCATCTTGCCCCACCTTCCCCTACCAGGTAAGTGTAACATTGGTATGCACCAATATGTTTACTTTACGCGATGAAAACTACAATTATGATTCGTATCTGTCAACTTTATTATATCTGTCATATTTTTTAGAAACGTTCACATAGTATGCTTGATGTTACATCATTTTTTTGTTTTGTTACATTTTTTTTTAAATAAAACCTAACGAAATATAAAAACAATATAAATAAATATGTAACTTATAAAACACGAATTTATAGATTCAATCTTGATCTCGGTTTTACAATTCTCCCTCATCTAGTAGTCACGGATACTTCAGTCTTCGTTTGAAGTGTATCGTCACTTAAACTCGGGACAGCAGGATCTTTTACTGGTACCCCTGGCATGTTGTTCTCTGCTTCATTGGTTTGAGATGTTTCCTTTCCATTATTTGTTGGCACTGCAGTAATCGGATTTTGTATTGTGGCTTTGGTTTTATGTAACATTGAGGAATTTCTTCGACACACTGTGCCGTTTTGTGTTTTACTATTACTGATCTGGGATTAATGGTCTCCTCGATTACTTCGCCACTGATCCAGTTTCTTGGTGATACCTGGATCCTTACTGGATCACCGGTATTGAATTCTTCAGGACCCTTTGCTTCCACGATCTGCGTATTTCTTCTGTTGATCTCGTAATCTTGACAATTCCAAAAACACCTCCTCCTTTACTACAGGATACAATGTGGTCTCCTTTACTGGTAATGTTGTCTTGGTAACTCGACTCATTAGTCTTTGGACTGGAGATCCCAATAATGCATTCCTAGGTATATTTCGGTAGTTGAGAAGCGCCATTTGTACATCTAATCCATCTAGTAAACATTTTTTAAAATGTTTTTTGAGATTTGTACACCTCTCTCAGCTAGGCCATTACCGCGAGGATGATGAGGACTTGACGTTCGGTGATTGAACGACCAGTCTTTAACAAATTTTAAAAACTCTACGGATTTGTAGCAGGGACCATTGTCAGTTTCGAGTGTCTCGGGAATATCGAATAAAGCGAACCATGTTTTTAGATGCGATATGATTTCCTTGGTAGCTTGTGATTTAAGTGTCATGTGATTCCAAAACAAAAGTTCTCGCGCACGTTTCAAACAACTTTGAATGCCAAAATGCCCTGAATGAATCTGTTTCAGCATTTTGTTGATTTGGGACTTTGGCACTACAATCCTTCCTCCCTTAAAAATCAATTCATCGTAGTAGGACAATTCTTCACAAAAATTAAAGTATTCACGGTTTTCTTCCCGGCAATTCACTTTGCTTTAGTGGAAACCCACGTTTTATGTAGAATAGAAATGTTTGCAGGTCATTATCTTGGGTAGTTGCTTCGACAAATTCTTCTCGCGCGGACTTCGACATTGCTAATACTATCTGTATCTTCTTCCGTTAGTAACCTTTGTTGAACCTCTATTGAAATCGTACCAAAAACTATTTTGTCTTTTAGTAAGCTATCATGTAGATTTTCAAATTCACAAGTTTTGGCTTGAGTTTTTATTTCCGTAAGAAACTCGTCAAAGCTCTGTCCTTCTTTTTGCTTTAATTTAAAGAAGTTTCATCTTTCAAAGGACACATTTTTCTTTGGAGTGAAATAATTACTGAACTTATGCTTGATCACTGTCAGATTCTTCTGTTCTGCTTCAGTAAGATTGAAACTATTGAATATTGTAATAACTTCTGGTCCGATTGTGCTCATGAATGTCGCTGCTTGAATTTCTTTTGACTTTTTTGTCAGTTGTGTTGCAATAGCGAACCACTCAAACTGTTGCAGCCATTTTTTCCAGTTAACTACCATATTATCGCTTGTAAATATGAGAGCTTTCGGTGGTCTAATGCCGTTCACTCCACTTGAAATGAATCCTCGTTGTCGGTCATTTTGTTTGATACACCTTTTATTTTCTCTGTCTCTCTGTTTACGAATTCGGCTAATTAACTACTTTGTTACCACTTCTGACACAATGTAACATTGGTATGCAGCAATATGTTTACTTTACGAGATGAAAACTACAATTATGATTCGTATCTGTCAACTTTATTATATCTGTCATATTTTTTAGAAACGTTGATGTTGTAGTATGCTTGATGTTACAGTAAGCATGAATTAACATAAAAAAATAACGTTTACATTATCTATAAGGCTATACTTAACACGTATTGCTAAGATGCTCTATTTTTATAGTCGTTTTTAACAAATTCAAAATTTGCCTGTAGAATAGACAACCGAGTTTCCTTCTTACAATTACTTCTTCATTTGGCTATGAAACCTGTTTTAAATGACTCTATATTATATTCCATTCGCCTGATTCCATAGCAATGGACAGGCTGAATTTTATTTGTGTATGGGTAGAGCAAAATAAGGATCCAAAGTCGGAACAAAATATAATACACTGAACGAACCACCAGTTCATACTGGTAATACGTTGAAAATGTCGTTATATTTTCTAAATCTTTTTAAACTCGTGCCTAGTTCCGGATGAAACCAAAAAAAAAAGCTCGCCTCGCATAAATATAAAACAGCTCCTTCACGTAACAACAATATGCAACCACAAACACTACTGCAGCGATAGGGAATGGCAGAACACATAAGGGCTTCGCTGCCGCTTGCCTTAATCGCGCAGACAATAATAAACCTGCTCCGGAGCTCCGGTACTCGCCTTGCGTCGTTTCGATAAGCCAGCGTTGGCTGTAGGCGCAGATTACACGAATTATAATCCCCCCTGACGTTCTCCGCGTCCCGACGGGTCGCCACATCCGGTTTCCCGAACCGTCGGAATCGTCTGGGGCGACTAATGCGAGTTGGAGAATTTGATTTTCGGTTTCCGCTATGCGAAGGGCCCCTTAATACGAAGCGAGGTCCAATCACGTCTGTAGAAATTCGGGAAATCGATGTAGCGGTGGTGAGGGGAGCGTACATGGAGATATTATTTTAAATTGTCATTGATGAGAAAGCAAAAATATTAATTTAATTTTACAAGTGTATGCGTATTAGCGTTGTGAACGAAGCTGTCGCCGTCATTCACCGCAGATCCTTCGTATCACAGCAGGGCTTCAAGCAGTATATTTCATTCTTTACCTGATTGTGAGTGAATGAAGCGTTGTGCATGAAGCAAATTTCTCATATCGCCTTCACGCGTGAATATTGCAGTGTGAACCGACGAAAGACTGAAATGAGCCTATTCTCAAGTCACTGTATGCATTGCGTACGCACTACTTAATATCTACTTCGTGAAAGATTGCGAGCGGAAAGTTCCGTTCATGGCATAGTTTTTGTAATCGGTTACCTTTTTCTATTAAATCAACAATAATGAAGTATACTCATTGGCACTTGTATTTTCTCCGACATTTGTTTTTGTGGTCGGTCGAAATGAGGAATTTTTTCAGTGTCGGCATTTATAACGAAATTAAAAAGACATTATAATGTATTTTGAAATTTATATGACTGAAAACAGTATTTATCAAAATAAATGCAGCAACAATTTTCAATTTTAGGTGGTTTATTATTACAACGAATAAAATTCATAATACTAACAAAATGAACCGTGAAATAAAACTAACACGCAAGAAGCTGTTAGTTATAGTTACCTTTGAATCATATTTTTTTTAACATTGTAAGGGCTTAGCGGGGGAGAAGCATGACTTTTTTGAATGTTAATTTTTTCTTTTGTTTAAACATCGGAAGAGAAGGTGCAATAAAAAAGTTTCAAGCCATATTTTTTAAAAATTGGATAAGATGAGCGGGGGAGGATGATGTTTTTTTAATGACAATCTTTTTCCTTTTTTTTAAACATCAGGAGAGAGGATACAATAAAAATGTTTCGAATCATAATTTTTTTAACATTGGAAGGGGTGAGAGAGGGAGAATGATGTTATTTTTAATGCCAATCTTGTTCCTTTTTTTTTAAACATCGGGAGAGAGGACGCCTTGAAAATGTTTGAAATAATATTTTTTTAACATTGGAGGGGGTGAGAAGGGGAGGTTTTCTTGATCATATTTTTTTTAAACATCGGGAGAGAGAGTGCCTTAAAAATGTTTTAAATCACATTTTCTTAACATGGGCAGGGGTGACAGTTAAAACAAATCATTCTCCTTCCCCTCCCACCTTTTCCAATATTAAAAAAATATGATTTGAAGTATTTTAATGCGTGTTCTCTCCCGATGTTAAGAAAACTGACCCTCTCCAATTAAAAAAAAAATTGATTTGAAACATTTGAATACATCCTATTTGTCGATGTCAAAAAAATATTGAAAAAAAATCTTCCCCCTCTCACCTCTTCCGATATTAAAAAAGAAGTATGATTTAAAACAATCTCACATCCTCTGTGCCAATATTTAAAAGAAAGAAAAAAAAGTATCCTTTAAAAAACATCCCGGGCCCCGCTCTAATCCCTTCCATTGTTATTTGAGTCGTAAATTGCGAAATCCCTCTTGCATATATATTGTATATATTTAACCAAAATATTCCTGCTTAAAATAAATATTAGAAGAATTTCGAGTTAGTTGTGCAATACATTGCAGTAATATAAGTAGTCGCTCAGCATTTGTCTCGTGAAAGCGATGTGAAAGATTTACTTTATGCACAACGCACCATTCACGCAGATAGGGAATCAAATATACTGCTTGAAGCCGTATGATACGAATGATCTATCGCGAATGACGGTGAAGACATCGTCACCTACACTATACATTCACGCTGTGAAGGCAACCTTGAGAAAAGGCTTCACTTCATTCGTTAGCTTCACATTGCAATATTATATTGAAGCTACGTTCATCACAACACTAAATTGCGTATACAGATCAAACAGTCGACCTATAGTCGGGGTAACGTATGTCGGACGCATCAACAAGAGAGAAGTACGGATGCGTTGGTGATACCACGTGATACATCGCTTCAGTCGATAGTGCGCAGTTGCATTTTGTTGGCAAAATAAAGTAATTCATGTTATTTCCCTTCCTGACTAGTTCCGACCTACGATGCCCTGACTATAGGTCCGCTGTTTGATCTGTAGAAATTTCGAATGCAGGACTTTCAATATTGAATCGTTATTCTAGTCGACAAAATTGTTAAAGTTGTTGTGTTATTTAAACAAAGGTTCGACCCAGAATGAATCTTTATTCTAGAAATATCTCTACATACGAGTGTACAACGTGTTACTAACGAAAACGGTCCTAGGTAAAAAGTAAATATATACAGCGGTAGCAAAAAATTAATACACTGAATTTACCACAATTCCTTGCCCTTAAAATTAATACAATTCAGAACATATACTCTTAAATAATTAATTGTTCCGACTGCTTAAATTATAACGACGGTTAACAGAAGATTCTGGTGAAGTACAACTAGGATTATCATCATCGCTAACAATAATAGTTTCAGTTGCCGCCTCATCAGAATTTTCTGTTTCTTGCTCTTTCAATTCCAATTGAGAGTCTAAATTTTGGGTAGGAACGGATAAAGACTTACGAGATTTCAACTAATTAGAATGTCTCTTAATTATTTTATCTGTTCCTACTTTCACATCATAAGAGACATTTCCTATTTTATTCACAACACTTCCAGGAAGCCAAGGAGAGTCAAAAGCTTGTAAGGGATTTTTCGCATAAACATCACTGCCAATTTCAAAGTTTGTTGGTCTACCTTTAAATTGTTCAATTTGCGCTTGTTGTTCATTATTATAATATTGTGGCGATTTGGTCTTATTAAATCTGATTGCGTTTTTAAGTTTCGACCAAACATTAGGAAAGCTGGACTAGCATTTGTAGTACAGTAAGAAGCGATTCGATAATTAAATAGAAATATTTGCAAAAATTCGTTTATATCTTTTCTTTCATCATGAGCCTTTTTAATAGCAAAAACAAATATTTGATGCCGTTTAGTTGTAAATACTTCTCGAATTCACCCGAAGAAAACGGCTGTCCGTTGTCTGGTACAATCGTATCGGGTAATCCAAAGCGCGCAAACACGGTTCTTAACAGTTTGATTGCCGTTTTAGCATTTGTTTCATTTATTTTAAAAACTTCCAACCATTTTGTAAACGTATCTACTATTACCAAATATTTGCTATTAAATATAGGGCTATATACCGGGTGTGCCATTTATCTGACATTGGTGGATCGTGCCTTACTCAATCACTTAATCGAAAAATGTTTCGAGTAAAAGTTACTTGAGGTGAAGTGCTCTATAGCTTAAAATTATTTTAACATATACAGGGTGTTCGGTATTGTCGGTACGTTATGCAATTCCATTTTTTCAAATTGAACGTACTGTATATTATTGCATTTTTGAATTCCCCGACTCAAAAGAAGTCACAGTTATCTAACATACTCTACGACAAAACTTAATACTTTTTGAGATATTCCCATTTTTTTTAAAAATATATTATTCGCACGATGTTCTTAAGAAATAAATAGCTCCCTTATTAACTGTTATTTTCTAATAATTTTTTGGCAGCAATCTAAGGCACCTTTAGATAATACAATAAATACAAAAGATTTACATTATATTATACAGGGTGTTTTTAAAATACATCTAAATTTCAAAAACTTTAAATGTACAAAACTCATTTTTTTCAAATGCAACACCCTGTATATTTTTATGTCGACCGATACAATTGAAAGGCATCTTTCGAATGTACATAGCACTGCCTATACCTAAACTTAATAGTTTTCGTAATAGAGCATAATTTACTACAGGAACAATAGAATAGGGGACCCAACAGATCTTTTTGGTTGCAGTGTGTTATCAATCTTACATCTACATAGATTAATAATGAAATAGTAAAGAAAAACTATAATAAATAAACACAAACACGAACTGGAGCAAGTTAAAAATTATAAAATAAAGCAAAAGTAACCTTAAAGCCATTCTTCAATATGACCACCTTCGTTATGTAGGCACATATTTATCCGTTGTCTAAATGAAGATTTCACCCTTAAGAGTATTTCTGGTGTTATTCCTTGAAAAGCAGTTCTGATCCTATCTTTCATATCTTCAGGTGTTGTGGGTGTTCTCTCATAGACACTATTTTTAACATATCCCCAAAGAAAAAAATCCAAAGGTGTTAGATCAGGCGATCTTGGTGGCCATGCAATAGGCCCTCCTCTCCCAATCCATGAACCATTCCACATTTCATTTAAAAGTTCTCGAACTGCTAGGTGGTTATGGCTAGGGGGCGCCATCGTGTTGGAACCACATACGTCTTCTAGTCAGCAGTGGCACATCTTCTAATAAACCTGCTAACTCGTTTTGAAGGAAATGCCTGTATCTAACTCCATTCAGATGACCATCGAAGAAAAAAGGGCCAATTACGTTTGTGCCGATGATACCGCCCCAAACATTCAACGACCATCTATTTTGGCGACGTGTTTCGAATACAATATGGGGATTTGAGTCTGCATAATAATGAAAATTGTGTCTATTTACATATCCATTGTTATGAAAAATGGCTTCGTCAGTCCACAGTATATTATTGCATAAATCTGGGTCTTGGTCAATTAAATTTGACATTCTTCTACAAAAGTCTATGCGGCTTTGATAATCAAGTGGCAATAACTCTTGGTGCAGTTGTATTTTATACGGATGGAATTTATGCTTTTTTAATATTCTTCTTATCGAAGACATGCTGATATTTAAGTCGTTTGACATTCTTCGTAGACTGATATTTGGGTCTTCTATTACTGCTTGTAAAACTCGCATTTCATTTTCTTCATTGGTAACAGTCTTCGTCCGCATATGTGACTCATATTTAATTGTTCTTCACTTATAAACCTGGTTTTTAAGCGTTCGAAAGCTCTAATTGATGGATATCTCCGATGTGGATATTTTTGCTTATAAATTCTAGACGCTAACAAACAGTTTCGCTCACTCTCGCCAAGAATGAATGCCATATCGACTAATTCTTCATTAGAATAGTTCATATTTAAATAAATTACGCAACAATCCGTAACACAAACAATTAACAACAAAAACGATTAACAATTATTAAAAAATCAGAACAAAATATTGAAATAAAGATTAGCAATAATTTTACGATGATTTTGACAGTTACTCTCGTATGTACTTTTATTTTGTTTGTTGTCATAGGCAGAGCTTACTAAACAAATTTTTCTTAATGTTTCAATTCGTTATAAGGTTCCTGTACTAAATGATGCTCTATTACGAAAACTATTAAGTTTAGGTATAGGCAGTGCTATGTACATTCGAAAGATGCCTTTCAATTGTATCGGTCGACATAAAAATATACAGGGTGTTGCATTTGAAAAAAATGAGTTTTGTACATTTAAAGTTTTTGAAATTTAGATGTATTTTAAAAACACCCTGTATAATATAATGTAAATCTTTTGTATCTATTGTATTATCTAAAGGTGCCTTAGATTGCTGCCAAAAAATTATTAGAAAATAACAGTTAATAAGGGAGCTATTTATTTATTAAGAACATCGTGCGAATAATATATTTTTAAAAAAAAATGGAAATATCTCAAAAAGTATTAAGTTTTGTCGTAGAGTATGTTAGATAACTGTGACTTCTTTTGAGTCGGGGAATTCAAAAATGCAATAATATACAGTACGTTCAATTTGAAAAAATGGAATTGCATAACGTACCGACAATACCGAACACCCTGTATATGTTAAAATAATTTTAAGCTATAGAGCACTTCACCTCAAGTAACTTTTACTCGAAACATTTTTCGATTAAGTGATTGAGTAAGGCACGATCCACCGATGCCAGATAAATGGCACACCCGGTATAAGTCCACATGTATACGTGACCCAGGTCTATATGTTTGAGGCCATGGTTGGAAAATTGTTTTAGGTGGATTATTTTGAAATTTGTTGCAAATTTGACAATTTTGGCAAAGTTTAACAATGTCACTGTCACTAACAGCTTCTTGCGGGTTTCGCCGTGTGTCAAAACTCTTGGAACACATAAACTCGCAGCACCCAGCCATAAAGTTTACCATGGAGAAAGAACAAAATGGAAATCTCCCTTTCCTGGATGTTATGGTTAAGAAAACAAAAGAGGGAATGCTACAGCACGCAGTATTTAGAAAGAAGACGCACACCGATAGATATCTGCATGCAAGATCTCACCATCATCCGATGCAGAAGAAGACATTAATACAAACATTGCTATCCAGAGCCGAAACCATCAGTGACGAACAACATCTTATCAGTGAAAAGATACATTTGGAGAAAGCACTAAAGAAGAATGGTTACACTGACATCGACATAAGGAGAGCCACTAAGAAGAAGACGACACTGGAGACAACTACAGAACCACGAAGAGGGATGGCGTGTTTACCTTACATAGCAGGAGTCACCGAAAAAGTAGGCCGAATTTTGAAGAAACGTAACGTACAAGTACGCTTCGGGACTGCAACGTCGATCCAGCAGTATCTACCGACCGCAAAAGATAAGATACCCAAGGGGCGCACAAAGGTATCTACAGATAACATGCCAATGCGGACAGTGCTACGTCGGACAAACAGGAAGAGCCATCGACATAAGAATAAAAGAACATGAGAGGGACGCAAGATTAAGAAGGACCGATCAATCAGCGGTGGAGAACACATGCACGACACCGGACACAAAATGGATTTCAAGAATGTAAAAGTAATAACTACCACCAAGAACTACGGAAAAAGACTCATCAGGAAGCCATAGAAATAGAGAAGAATAAAACCGTTAACAGAGAAGAAGGGTACCACCTTAGCAAACACGTGGAAGAGCCTACTACGAACCGTCACGGTCAATGGAGCGGAAACTTCACGGTTGGATGCCACCAGGGGCGTATATAAGAAGAATGTCGGACCATGGAGAATCAGTTCAGTTATCCTGAAGAAGCTGTCAGTATGAACAGCGAAACGTCGAGCGAAAGTTTTGACACACGGCGAAACCCGCAAGAAGCTGTTAGTTATAGTTATACCGGCCGTGAAAGCCTACGCAGTGTTAATGTCACTGTCAATTAACGGCCAATAGCATTAAGATCTAGCAATTGATTTAAGTACACTTATTCATCCCCAAATGACCAGTATGCATTTCTTCCAAAATTTTTTCTCTAAATTTTGGTGGGACCACAACTCTAACCCCCCATAAAATACATCTTTGCTCTAAATGCAATTGATGTCGACGCAAAAATAGGGTTTAATTCCATCTGACATATTCTTAATGTGTTCTGGCCAACCTGTAATGCAATAAGAAAACACCTTACTTAATATAGGATCTTTTTGTGTTTCCAGCGCAATTTGCTTGTGACTAATCGGTAAAGCTTGATTAATATACAAAATGTGACGTATATCTGGCTCTTTATTTGATTCTAGATTAGGAGGTAATCGTGACAATGCATCAGCCACACAATTGTTCTTTGAAGTGATGTATTTAATTTCATATTGATAAGCTGGCAAAATTATTGACCACCTCTGCAATTTGCTTGCCGCAAACTGAGGCACACCTTTTCTTTCGCCAAAAATTGCTAAAAGTGGCTTATGATCGGTATACAAATGAAATTTTGTGCCAAATAAATATTCATGAAATTTTTTTACACCGAATATAATTGCTAAGACTTCTTTGTCAATTTGTGAATAGCCTTTTTCCGCTTGATTTAGCGTTCGAGATGCGCGAGCAATCGGTTGCAAAATACCATCGGCAAATCTATGAAAAATAGCTGCTCTTACACCCGTTGCACTTGCATCACAAGCTAAAACAAGAGGCAATTTAGGATTATAATGAACTAGAACTTTTGATGACGCTAATTCTTTTTTTAATCTCATTAAATTGTTTTAAACAATGTTCATCAAATATCTTTATTAAAAGGATGTCATGGAAATAAAGCTTCGAATCAAAAGGGAGGTTTGGACCTGGTTAGATAAGGAAAGTATGTACAAAGAAATGGAGGTTGACTGAAGGTCAACTACATACTAAAGCGCTAATAGGGGACGTGGATGCTAAGTTCTCCGATAATCTGCTCAGACGCAAGTTAAAATCATTACCGAATTGATAATTGGATACTGTCCTCTGAAAAAGCATCTATACAACACAAGTCGTGTAAGTGAACCGTGGTGCAGAAGATGCGAACTACAGAAGGAGACGAGTTTACATGTGATCTGTACATGTGAGGAATTGAAGGTACTCAGGCAGAAATATTTCGGGAAAGATCTATTGGAGCCTTCGAGGGTTCTCAATTTTCCATTGGGCAAGATACTGGGCTTTATAGAGAACACCAAGCTGCTTGAGTGAAGCAAGAGATTTAATAGGGACGGTACTACGAGCACCTAGCTTAAGTGCCTGGACTATAGGTGCTCACCCTAACTTAAAAAAGCTTTAAATCCGCTGTAACCTTTTAGTGTAGACTTACTGAATTGCTTAGGCTACGTATTGAATTGCATACTTAACGGTTTACGTCCCACCGAAGTTTAAGAAAACCTCCCTTAAAAATAGCCAAATGATATCCTAGATACTGACGCATCTACTTTGGTTATGATTTGTCCCATATATCTAAACTGCTTTCGTTAGTGTCAGTCATTATAATCAGAATTCCCTAACTACCAATAAGCGAAGAGAATTTAAAAAATACGTACATTCTATTGGATAGCAAGTAATCGTGTTTCTAAATCATTGCACGAACTCATGCAGCTCTATTATCAAGGCTATCGTGTTCGCGTCAAAGTGCGCCTGACCCATGTCAAAAAAAGCTTCAGTTGTTAAGCATTCCCGGCAACGTTCACGTCGCATCTTCAAAATTCTAAATTTTCCACGTGCGCCAGAAGCACATCCGCCCTCAGATGACAATCTTTAGTGACGGATTGGTAGTCTTATTTTAAAATTAGAAGCGAAAATGCCCGTGAAACCCTCAAGATGTGAGTGACGGTGCTACAGTTTTGGGCGTGAAACAGTGGCGAATGTTAAATGCTCTTATCTTTTCAGGTTGTAGCGAATCCCATTATCTCTATAAGAAAGCCGTAAAAGGAAACGGTGTAATAGACAGAAGTCTATTGACAAGGAGGCAACATGAAGATTTACTTGCACAGCCGAGACCGTAAGTAATTTAAAGTTATTGTGTGAATTATTCGAAATCAATCTTCAAATGTCTGAAACCACTTTTCGATAGAGTGGCATTCGCCATTAAAGTAGCAATGGATATTGTATTGATTATTGTATTGTGTATGTTGAAATGTTACATCTAAAACGAATAATTTGTTCAACAATTTTTAGGCAATCAATGTGATAGTTTTACATCAAAAACGCAACGATAACATTTGCAAGAAATTTTATTAACATGGGCAACATCAATAAAGCTCGAATGCGGCGATGTAGTGTACGTATAGTAACAGGGTTACTATCTTCTCCAAACCATTGGTCACCGATTGGACATGTAGTAGCGAAACGGCCTCGTAGAGCTAGTTGTCTGAAGCGCCTATCTTGACGCTCTTGGTTTACCAATTGGTCTTCAGCGTGTTTCTCTATCTTCCTCTGTCCACACACGACTCACGTGCATTACCGTCATTGCAGTACAATTAATTCGGTGCACAGTGCTTTCCTATTGGACAAAAATAAAAAAAATAAACAAATTTTGTTATTTGCCGAACATACCTCACAGTTTTAATTCGAAACACCTGGAGAGCGGGGATTGAATATTTGTCCTTTGAACTATGTCGGTGCATTCAAATCAAATAACCTCATGCTAACAAACAGGATGAAAATAAACACTTTAGTCGCTTTTTTGAAATGGTGCTATTCATATCGGTTCAAAAAATGGTTCAAGAAGTAATTTGTTTGACATGGCTCACCAAAATAAAGGTATATATTTTTCCTCCTTTGAGCGAAGTATTTAAACTACAAAAAATTCGGGCGAAAGCAAAAACCACCGACTTTTTGTTGTAATAACTTTAAATTGACTGTTCTTCTGATGAGAAAAGAAAGCCCAGATTTTTTTGCATTTTAGATAAATCTCGGAATGTAATGTAATGTAAACCGACCACGCGCACAGCCGACTTTTGCAAATTGAAAATCTCTAATAATTTATCAAAGCAAGACAATTCCTCATGCGTGACTCAAAGAGAGCAACGTACACTGATGTTCTTGAAATATGCTCATCTCTTGATGCCTTATGATTCTAAGAGTATAGCAAGAAGATGACAAACTTCTAGAGAGCTGCTGCACGTTGCCAGCCCACCCCAAGCCGGCATCCACAACAACTCCCAAAAATTTATTAATAAATATGTTTACTATTGGTCTTCATTGGATTGAATAAATGTGTATAAAAATGAATGATAAATGTAGTCCTTTCCAATCTTGTTTTATTGAGTAAATTTTCTGAAGATGGCCACAGGCCGAATCATGTAAAAGATTATACTCAATAAAACAAGATTGCAAAGGACTATATTTATCATTCATTTTTACAAATATGTTTATGTTAAATTGATGTTACCATGCACAGATGCAACCTGTAGATCTTTTATCTATTATGTCCCCTATTCTTGCTGTTTTACAGCTGGTCTTCCAATCCTATTCCTTTCAGAAAGTGCAGCATAACAGAAGGCGCCAGGTTAGGTAAGTCTCTCTCTTCGATTTCACATGCTCCCAGGTGCAATGCCTTTGAGTTGCACAGTCCTACGCAATTTGAGAGGAGATGGAAGAGTGTTTTATCCTGTTCCCCAATCTGCTCGTTTTGCTCCCCCTTTGTTCCTTCCTAGTGAGGTAATCTGACTTTGGAAGTGGAAGGCTTCTTATGGAGGTCCTGCACCAGTTTCTGTTTACTAGCAGTGTCGTCCCGCTTAAGTAGGTTAAATATATTTCCTTCCTCAATGATTGATTCTACGAGTAGCTAGGGAAGAAAAGGTCCACCTCCACAGAGTCCCGCATGCAGAGGTAAGGTTAAATACAATGGGGTACGCCAGATGCCCAAAAGTTGGACTAGTAGACTGGTCTTCTATCCAGCCACGCATCCCATCAGCCTAGTCCGCCTTAGGATTTAGGTTTTTGTTGAGGTTATCTCCTCTCGGTCCGTGCAGCTAAGCCAAGACTCCTCATCCCTTTCGGGAGCTGATTTAACAGTTGGGCTTTCGGTGGCCGAAAGCAACAACTAGCATCGTTTAGAACCATGTGCAAGCCCTTAGCCACGACACGACAGCTAGGGCAGGGGGGGGGGGGTTCACGGCAACGGGCTTCATTCACTCTGCTCTGGTTTTAAGCAGAGAGGACGAACTTATTGTTGCCACTAACCATCTCATCTTGATTGAACCCTGATAAGATGGCCTTTCCCCTATCCACCATCCCGGGGACGCGCTTGGTAGGTACTCCCAACCTCCAAGAAAGTAATAATTTAGTTTTATTAGTGTTAATGATGATCTCATTCGTACCAAACCACTCGCAGACTTTAGAAAAGTCAGCGTTATTAAAAATAACGTTGGCGTGAGTGCCCTGCGACACAATCAAAAGCATTGGATAGGTCGCAGAATGTGGTGGCAGTCATTTGTTTATGGTTAATAATTTCGAATATATGATATAAGAAATCGTAAACAGCATCTGTGGTGGACACTTCAGACCTAAAGCCGTATTGACAACTAGAAAGCAAACCCTCTGCGCCTCTAAGAATTTCCTAACGCTTAAATCAACAACTTTCTTCAATATTTTTCACAATGTTGAGAGCACAGAAGTAGGTCTGTAATCTGATAGCGCGAGTTATTTTGGCAAGCTTCAAACAGGCAAGAAAGACAGAATTTGTTAATGAAAGTTTAATTAAAGCTAGCTGAGTGTCTGTTGGTAAAAAGAAAAATAACTTATCATGACTAAATTACAAAAAAAAGACATAATATCCGTATTTGAAGTTATACAATTAGTTACATTTATAGCTACGGTTGAAAAGTAATTATTTATATGTTCAAGAGCAATATTTGGGTTATCTAGCATTGTATTGTTTTCCAAACTACGAATTTGTTCATACATTGATTGGTTAACGTGACTCGTTATCTTTCAGGAAACCACAATCTCCACCCCCACCCAAGAAGAAGGTCCGGCAATGTCAAATACCAAAAATATGCCCACCGCGCATCGACCAGCTGGCCATACCCACGCAGAAGCTTATCGAAGGCGTCCTACAAGACTTCAACGATACCCTGGAAGCGGAGAGGGTGGTCAGATTGGTCCATCTCGCCCACGCCAATCGCAACGAGAAGCCCAGGTACATATCGCAGAAGTGCAAGAAGAAGAAGAAACACAAACGCAAGCGTAAGGGCAAGAAGGAGACCTGCATGAAGGTGTGGCTGAAGAAGGTCCTGAAGAAAACCACCAAAAGTTCATGGAGACTCTGGCGACCCGCAGCGGCTTAGTGCCCAACTACAGACAAATGATGATCTCATCGGCGATCTTCAAAATGTTGAGGATAAAGAGGAGGCGCAGACACTGTCTCTGCAAATATACTAAGATGTATTTGACGCGCCTCTGCGACTACTTGGCCGTGCATATCGACATAGCCTTCAAGCCTTGCAGAATCCCCACTGAGGCTCTACCACCAAGCGAGGCAGAATCCGAGGAAAGCCGTAAACACGTCGTCTGGCATCAACGTCCAGGTATGGAAGCATTAATAGGGCCGATATGTGTATATGTTTGGTACGCAAATATGCCCTTTATTCTTACACTGCATTAGTTTATTAGTTGTTATTAGCTACACTTTTTAAGAGCACATTGTTTGTAAAAAGAGTAGGATGTGAGAAGTTCTTCGTCTTCGTTTTTGTATGCCCCTAGGTGCTGTACTCTGAGTTACAGAGTGTTCTTGTTTCTCATAGATCTACATTCAGCTTTGTTCTGCCATTCCAAGTTTCCTCAGATATTCTTTCCTTTTGCAGTGTCCCAACAGGATTCCTGTCAGCTTTTGTTTCTACTTAAGGCGGGAAAGTGACTTTATTGCGGTTTGTCAGGTTATTCAGTTCTAGAGTATATTCCCAAACCACTCTTGATTGGATTTTAGGGTTCACTAACGTTCTTTGAAGGAAGACATATTTCACTAGATCGGGATTATAATTCCACCAGAAAATCACTAGAATTGGAAGAGGGATTACTTTATAAAGTATTTTCAGAAATGCAAAAAAAATATTTTTACTGTTAATCCTTGTATTTTTATTTAATTTTTTATTACAATTTTATTATAATTTGCACAATGCTATTTTTAAAAACCTATTACACAAAGTGCATTTTATTTTGTCTATTATACAGTGTGTTAAAAAAAGGTTGTCGGATATTTTACCCAATTATAGTACTGGTGGAAATAAACAAAAAAGTCTTAGTCAACATGGGTCCGCAATTCAACTGTTTTTTGACATATAGTCGATTGCATATTTTAAAATAAAAAAAAACATTTTTCGGTTTTGAGAATAGTTCCCTTTGTCAAACAACTGATTGTGACTTAAAATTAGTTCTGTCAGACATCTGTCATCAGATTATTTATCATTTGCGTCAATTTTTTTGTTCTCAAATTATTCATAAGTACACAATGCAGAAATGGCCGATATACATTTTATGTACGGTCGTGCGAATGGTAATGTCACTGAAGCACGGCATATGTATGCCGAAGATTTTCCAAATTGTTACCGAGTGATAAGATTTTCTCAAGACTTCATATCCGGCTGTCCGAAACTGGTTCATTTAAAATTAGTGGTGGTTCTGGTAGACCTAGATCAGTTTCTTCTCCCGCAGTAGAATTAGATATTTTGAGACGGGTAGAAGACAACCCAAATATTAGCACCCGAAGATTTGCCGCAGAACTGAACGTCAGTCATCCTCTCATTGGAGAATTCTGCGGGAACAGCAGCTCTATCTCTACCACATTCAACGCGTGCAAGTTCTTGCTCCTCTCGATTATGATGCAACGTAGGTTTTTTTGTCATTGGGTTTTTACGAAAGCTGGCAGAAACTCCTAATTTTGCGACTCAGATTTTATTTAGTGACGAGGCTGGGTTTACAAGAGACGGAATATTCATTTTCATAACAATCACGTCTGGGCTGATGAAAATCCCATGCTGTTGTTAAACTGCATCACCAAAACCTTTTTCGCTAAATGTTTGGCTTGCTATTTTTGAGATTGTTTAATTGGTCCAGTATTTCTCCCTAATCGTTTAACGGGACAAGTAACTTGGATTTTTAAGAAATGAATTACCGTTTTGTTGGAAGACGTGCCACTTTTAAACAGATTAAATATGTGGTTTATGCACTATGGAGCTCCTGCGCATTTTTCCATTCGTAGTTAGAAATTTCTATAAATCAAGATTACAACGAGAGATGGATAGGACGGGGTGGACCAACTGCATGGCCTCGTAGGTCCCTGACCTGAACACCTCTAGACTTCTATGTTTGGGGGCATCTAAAACAATTAGTGTACGCACGATCTGTAAACAATTTGGAAGAACTCGGCAACGAATCGTAATTGTTGCGAGGAAATTCGGAGGACTCCAGGAATTTTCGAAAGATGCGTCGATCTTTCATAAGAAGGTGTGAGGCGTGCTTAGAATGAACGGTGGACATGTAGAACAATTTCTTTAGTTTTACTTTAAATAAACATTTGTTTAATTTAAATTGCGATCAGAATTTCTTTGAAAATTTTAATCCTACTAAAACAATATGCAATCGACTATATGTCAAAAACAGTTGAATTGCGGACCCATGTTGACTAAGACTTTTTTGTTTATTTCCACCAGTAACTACAATGAGTAAAATATCCGACAACCTTTTTTTAACACACTGTATATGAATTTAATACAACACTTATCAGGTAATCGTCAAATACTAATAATTTACGATATACAACTATACAATTGTAACCGTGCTTTATAAAATCATAATACAGAGCTAGTGATGGATGTGACCACCACGCGACCACGAACGTCACAGAAAAAAATATTTTTTTTGTTGTACTGTTTACTGTCCTGCTTATTGTTTACGTTCTGTCATCTGATATTTACATTTACCAAAGTATTTTTGATTTAAATGTGATCTAAAAAGCAACTTATTCTTAAAAGTAACAAAAAATAATCAATATATACAACGTCTCTTGTTTTAAATTTTAGTTATGAAAATAATATTTGACAACTAAGTAATGTGGCATATCTTATACCAAATATTATACCAGTATACATATTGTCAAAGAAATATTCCACTGGCGTACTATAGATGGCACAACAAGTATCCTTTTATGGAAATATATCACCACTACAAATGCACAACAACAGAAAATGCTGGTGGTGACATCTATAGTGCGCCAGTGGAACATTTCTTTGACAATATGTATACTGGTATAATATTTGCTTATACTATCAACTTAATGCTGCCACCTTAAAATTCGAGGGTATATGGTGGTCACATCCGGTTGCTTACTCTGTATATATCCTTATTTATTTTATTTTGTACTTCTATTTATTTATTCACATATATGTGTAATCAAATTATAGGAAAACCAAGTAGCGTCCACACCTTTTTATAAGTAGGTTTTCAAGGCAAGTTTTTGTGATCTACCATTTTGTTTTGTACATTGTGAGCGAAATTTTAAAAATGCGTGTATATCTTAATTTTAATGATTTCCATATAAACGAAAATACACTCTAACATTCGAGAAAAAGACTAAAAGCTAACTTTTCACTAGCCACTAGAATATGATTTGTGTACACCAGACGTGCTTTCCAAATACACCAGAATTAGTGGAAAATTCACCAAGTTGGCGAACACTAGTTGCATATGTGAATAGAAGTGTTTGTTGTTGCCTATATGCACAGAGTTGTTAGTGTGGTGGTGTATATTAAATTGGAAATCATATAGCACTAATTGCGCCTGTTATTCCTAAACACGCAAACCTCTGTATCTTGTTAAGTTCAGTTATAGACAGTTTGTTGCTGCATGCTTATCCACCGTATCAGAGATGCATAAGGGGCCATAGGTCTCACCACTGTGATGTATGTCCAATACATAATGTTTGATCTAAATCCCCATGTTTTTCCATGAGCCTTTATAGCCAACATAAGTGTTGTTCCCACCCTGGTTTTACTTCTCTGAAGTTGTCGATTTCAAGTCGATTCGCCAAGATATTTCACTGCCCTTGACAATTTTGTTTCTGCACTACGAAGTTTTATCGGTCCAAAACCACCTATCTTCCTCCTTCTTGAATGCTATTTTAGTCGCATTAGTGGGACTAATATTTAGACCCTCCTCCTCAGTTCATTCTTGTATAACCTGCAGAGCGTGTCTGCATTTTGTCCCGGGAAAATGCATAGAATCACTTCCTTCGTTTGCAGGCTATGCTTAGCTCTCTATACGAGCTTATTCAAGTCTGTCTCTCTAGATTTTCTGCTTGATACTCATACTGATCTTCCTGTAGTGGCCGATACGGCTATACATCATCCCTTATGTGCCCATCTAGTGGTTTCTTAAGAGTCTTCAGCAGAAATGGCATCAGATTTATTGGTCCCAGAAATTTTGCTTCATCCTGTCCAATTTTCCAGCTTTTGGAATAAAGGTAGCTCTGATCAACCTCCAGACCTTTGGTATGTATCCCAGTGCCAGACTTCTCCTAAGTAACACATTAAATTTTTGCAATTCCCGATCCTTTTATAGCAGAATTGGTTAAATGCCGTCAGATCTTGTGATTTATGTGGTTTGGATAAATGAGGTGCTTGTTTCCTATTAAGGAAATGGCAAATCTAGGCTTTTTTTGTTCTCTTCTTCAGTGAAATCTACGTTTCTTTGCCAACGTGGTTGAGTGCTGTGCTTTTTATTTTAAGTTATTAAAGCATGGGGTGTTGTACCTAGGACAGCCATTCTGATCAGATGAAAAGAGTTTCATGGTAGCAGTTTGATTTGCTCTGTTTTCTTATGTTTTATGGTTAGACTTATTACCAAGTGGGTGCTTCCTTTTAATTATAAAATATTAACCCAGCTTTTGCACATTCTGTATAGAGTGGGCCAAATTCGATACTTTTAATAGGGAACTCATATTCCTAAAGGAATTATACAAAATCTGACCTATGCTTCCGGAGCTGGATTTTAAAGAGGAATCCATTGGTGGGATTCTATTTCTATTTGCGAAAATGCTTATTTAAAAACCTTTAAGGGCACTTTTTAACGCAGAATTCCATGTTCTACTTTTTTGTTTTTTTAAACTCGTATTTTTTGAGATATTATCAAGACTTTTGTGTTTTTTTTTTTATATGGAACTTTTACTTATTGAAAATATATATACTATTTACATTATTGAAAAGCATATAAAATTGGTATGACATAACACACTTGTTATTTTATTTAAAAGGTTTTCAAAATATTTGATTTTTTTGTTTGCAATTTCACAGTAATTTAAGATGGCTGTGGATGCTGATAAATAGGTAAATCAAAGATTTCTACGGAGCAGAAAAAAGTGATTTTAATATTAAATCTTAGAAATAACAATTCCGAGAAGCTAAGGAAACCATTAATAGCATTACTGATACTATAGTTATGAGGAATTAAGGTGGTTTATTCTGTACAATTCTTACTGTATTCAATTTCTTTTTAAATTTATCATGGCTAAAACTGAAATCAGCTGATTTCTAAAATCCTTATAGACAGAAATATGCTTTTATATTCTAAAAAAATGCGTGAACATTATAAATTATAGTAATTATAGTGTTCGAATAGGGTTGGGAACCAATTTTTTTTTTATTTTTTTATTCGAACGAACAGTTTCAAATTACTACGGATTTATAAGTTTTTTGTTTAGTATTTTTAAAGGAAAAAAGTTTGAAAATGTAGGTTTTTTTTGAAAATTTTAGTACAACGTCACAACTATTCCGCCCAACTAAAAAATAGAAATTCTGTTTTGGGCCAATAAAAAATTAATTAACGATTTGACATTCGCCTATTGCACAAATATGGTTCCACTTCAAGTTGATGTGTTAAATTTTCAATTGTCACATTGAGTTTGATTGGAATTATGTGCATAGCCCTTGTTATTTATAGAAAAAATATTATTCCTAAAATCCAAATCTGTTGGAAAATCTATAATCATAATATCATCAATAGATGGTAAATTTTGGTAAGTAACTATTTCAAATTCAGGATCTAATGTAAGTTGTCTGTGTAAAAGACCTATTTGATTTGTATAAAACCTACAACAACAATAGTCTTATAAATCTTACTTTAGCATTTTTACAAACCATTTTTCTAATACATAATAATTGCTCACGGTATTGTAATATTACGCAATTATTAAATACCATACTAAATCTCACTTAAACACTAACCAAAAGCCATTAAATGATTCCTAACATATGTAACACTAGGCGAACGGAGATATCGTCAGTTTTTTATTGGCCAAAACAGTTATGACATCTTAAGACATAATTTGAAATTTATAATTTTTTTGAATGGGTTTTACCCACAAATATGAAACCCAAATATTGAATTGTTTTAGGCATTCGTCATCGTATAACACAAAAATGAAGTACATTAAGTGTTTTTTTTTGTATATAATTAGTGAAGGGCCTGACCCTATTGTTCCGCTGTTTATTATAAACACAATCGACACCGCTTTCTTACATTCTGAGCTGAGCTGGCAAAGTTGCAGCTTCTAATATCTGTCTTGAATTGGGAGAATGCTTAAACGCAAGATTTTTAATCCATCCCCAAATCTAATGGTATTAGATCTGGCAACCTTGCTGGCCCTGATTCCCAATCCAATTGTTACCGAATTATTGGTTTAAAAATTCATTAATCCGGGCGGCATTGTGAGAGGATGCTCCGCCATGCTGGAAGTAAACGAATTCCAATTAGTTTAGAGGTACTTCATCTATGAGAAGTTCAATGAATTGTTGCAAAATACGCAAATAGCTTTCGGAGTTAAGAATTCCGTTATAGGTTTCTATTTAAAATATCAAAGTTGGCCATGACTTTCGATGTAACCGGAAGTGCGACATAGATGAAATTATTTTTCCTGAAGAGATCATAGCCAACCACGCTTAACTTCAAAGTTTCAAAATCGAGATATCATTGCAAAGTCAAAAACTTTTAATGGTTCCGTGAATCACCCTGTATAAAGGTACTGGTAAAAAAATAAAAGTCTTGATAATGTCTCAAAAATACGAGTTTAAAAAACAGTAAAAAATAAAACCTAGAATTCTGTGTCAAAGACCGTCCTAATAAAGTTTTTATGTGAATCAAGTTTTTGCACAAATAAACAAGTTAGAAAGGTTTTTAGGAATTGCATATATTATGAAAACGCTCTGCATCTCTTATAGTAAGGAAGATATAAAAATCCGAATTTCACCAATCGATTTCTCTTTAAAATCGAGCTCCAGAAGCATGGGGTCAGATCTTTTCTAATTCTTTAGTAATATAGTTTCTCATTAAATATCGAATATTGCACCGCCATGTACATTCTCACAGGAAAAATCGGGCACACCAGCAATCGTGAATTTAAAATTTTGGGTGTAAATCAGCTTTCAGAGGAATATGCACTACAAAGCCATAAACACTTTTTTGTTGTATATGCGATCAAAGGTAAAGATTAAAATTTAAACGAAAATAAAAATTATAAGAGAAAAAGTTATAATTAAATAAATACATTGAATTCGGTGCGGTGTTTTCTAGAAATACCGTACGAATATAAAGCAAAAAAAACATAACACAAAAAGGCCTTTAATAGACAGCACCATTTAGAAATAAAGATATATATTTAACTGTTTGATGATGTAAACAAATTCTTTTTTAAGAAACATGCGAGGGATTTAAAATTATATTACCTATTACTGTGATTAGTTGCTAGTTTGATTTTCCCGATTTACTTTAAATAGACAATAGTCAATCACCTCCTTTTTTGAACAATGTGATTTCACATTGATTAATTACACTTATTGATTACATTATTGTTGTTGTTAGTATCTAAATTGTATACAAAAATTTTTCTATGTATTAAAATTACCAAAACATTTAAGATATACAAAAATTCTTAAAGCAATAATTACAAAAGAAATTTTATTTATTAACTCCGTTATTCTATTTTCAGAAATATATCTGAACTACGCTTGTGTAACCAATGTTGTCTACTTTATGAAAATATAGCTAACTTTTGTCTTAACACAGCTTCGGGAGTGCACAAAAAGTTAATCTATCAATTAAAAATAAATATTTAACACTAACTGAGATCAGAAAATATGCTTTTTACACGGTTATGTATGTAATCACAAATATCTAAATAATTTAAAAACCTGTGCCACATAAAACGTTTGTAAAGAACCAGTGTTGTCCATATTTCAAGAAAATAGATCAACGACGTCAGATTACACAGGCGATAGCTAGATATACTTCCCAAAATACAATAACGGAGGGTTCATAAAATAAAAACTTCTTTTGCGAACTTAATTGCTTATTTAAGATTTTATAAATAATCTTAAACCTGGTTTTGGTATTTTTATAGATAGAAGAAAACCTTATAAGTAATGCAATATTTAAGAATATTAAAACAACAAAATAATTAATACATCAATAATGTGTCAATAGTAGTCAATAAATCTGTGAAAATCACGTTATCCAAAACTGGAGGAAGGAGGCTGACTGACATATTATCTATTACTAAACTAATACTCGCGAGCATAAATCCAAGTAAGTAACTAATATCAAAGCAGCACTAACCAGTAACATAATTTAAATAATATAAATCCCATCACCACATTTTTCTTTAAAAAAAATTATCTCTACATAACATCAAACAAGTTAAATACATATATATTTCATAAATGAAGCCATCTATTCAAGAGTTCTTTTGTTGTTATGTATTTTTTTTTTCATTGGTATTTCTAAAGGAAACGCCGCCACCGAAACTCCGACTTGTTTATTCTATACATAATTCTTTTTCTCTCTATATATTATATTTTCTGTATAAATTTCTAGTCGTTAACCTTGATCGCAGTAATAATACATAATTAAGTGATTTATGGCTATGATATTGCCTGGCTGGTAGTCGAGTGGCTTGCACGCTTGGCTATCAGTGCGGAGTCCGGGTTTCAAATCTCGCTCTGGTCAATTACGATAATCGGGTTTTTTCCGGGGTTGTAGTGTTGATTAGGAGGGAGATTTGGCTCTGAGGGCCTGATAAGCTAATTATAGCTTAGGCTTACCACCCTTTAAAAAAAAAAAAATAAGTGAATACGTTCTCCGAAAGTTGCATTTACAATCAAGAAATTTTAAAATTCTGAATTTCTGGTGTCCCGATTTGTCCTGTGAGAAGTGTACATTAGACAAGGGTCACTGCCAGAAGCTCTGCTTACTTTTGCGATAATATTATAGGGAGTCGCGATCTACCTAAATAAGACACCAATAACCAATCATATTTTTGAGTAGAGGAAGAGGAGGAGGAAGAAGCGAAAGAAGCAGAGGAAGGTGAAGAAGAAGAAGAAGAAGAGGAAGGTGCAGAAACAGCTGGTAGCGAACCGTCTCTAAAAGAAGAAGGCGGAGAGGCAGAAGAAGGAGAAGGTATAGCACCAGGTATCAGCGGAATAATTGAAGAAGGCGAAGAGCCTCGTAAGTTATCAATTCCAATCGGAATACGCTAGTATGTACGGTATAAATTCTCAATTTCAGCTCTAATTCCTGAAGAGGGCGAGGGCGTTGATGAGTGGGGAGAAGAAGGTACGAAACCTCCTGGTGGAGAAGGCGAAGGAGAAGGCGAAGGTGAAGGCGAAGGTGAAGGCGAAGGTGAAGGAGAAGGTGAAGGACCTGGAGGTGAAGAAGGCGAAACCGAGGGACCGGAGGGCGAAACTGAAGGCGGAGAAGGGGAAACCGAAGGCGCAGAAGGAGAAACCGGCGGTGCAGAAGGAGAAACCGAAGGTGCAGAAGGGGAGGTAGATACCGGCCGGCCGGAAGGAGAAACTGAAAGTCCAGAAGGGGAGACCGAAGCCGGGGAAGGCGAAACCGAAGGTCCGGAAGGGGAGACTGAAGGTGGCGAAGGCGAAACTGAAGCCGGGGAAGAAGAAACCGAAGGAGCAGAAGGGGAGACCGAAGGTGGTGAAGGCGAAAGTGAAGCGGGCGAAGGTAATGTTTTATTTTGTTGGTATTTTATGTGCGTTTACGCATTGGATACTTGTGCAGGTTAAGTTTCGAGTGATGTACGGTTGGGGCCAAAAAAATTGGAAAAACTTTCATCACAGATAATTTGTCAAATTTAACTGTTTGATTTTAATTTATGGATGTGTTATATAGTAATAAGTAGAGACCGGATTATATGCAGAGAAAAACTGGAATATATGCGCATATATATGCATCGATTTTTGAGAAAATATGCATAAACCTGGGGCATATATGCAAAAAAATTGCGATAATATGCAAACTTTTTACATAAAATAAATAAGAGCAGAAATTTAAACATTAACTTTATTGCACAAAATTTTTTCACAACATATTTCTAAAACAATTTAAAATTAAATGTTTTTCAAAATTGTGTAAAATGAAAGTTTTGTCTTCTATCAGAATACATATGTTTCGAAATAGAAAAGCTTCTTTCAACATCCACAGTGTAATTGGCGCATTTTTTTAACTTTAGCAATACATTCTAAACTAAATTAAAGTCGAAATCGTTTACTGTTTCACCTTCCAAAATTTCTTAACTTTCTTCAATTTCAAATATTCCGCATTTTTATTTATCACTTTTTTAAATTTATCGTATATAGAATTACCTATTGTACCCTTAACCTTCTTACACAGCATATCAAATTCGTCTACTATTTCGACTGATTCCGAGAGCGACATCCCTTGCGTTTCTAGTTTACGAATGGAACTTGAAACAAAGCTATAATTTGACTTAATATACAAAAGGTTTTGTAGCAATTCTGTGATGTTACAATCTTTTTACAGTTTTCTAGAGCAATGCAATCAACAGTGATTTCAAGAATTACATTTTTTATTCCTTCAAATTTATCGGCGAAAAAAATTGCAGCCTCTAACCATGGACCCCATCTCGTAATAATCAGTTCAGGAGGCAACTTAACACCGGGAAGTCGCTCCTTATAAAATTGGATTCGTAAAGATGCTTTTAAAAATACTTTTCTGACATTGCTAATTAAATCATTAATCAAACGGAATTGATTCCTAATGTCTTCGGCTACACGATTGAACCCATGAGCTAAACAAGTGGTATGAATAATGCTACTATAAAATTTCCGTACTTTCATCTACCATGATATAAATAAAATTATTCCCTACCAATTGTTGAATTTCTGCTATTGTTTGCTGGTAACAAGATGTGACATAATTTTTCGTAGGTACTTTCGTCAGTATATTATGTTTGCAAATTTTGGCAGAAATGATTCCAGATTATCATTGTTTAATCTTGCTAATGCTGTTACACGAAATTAATGCGTTAACAGATCCGTATTATATTCCTCTTGTTCTGAGTTTCGTGAAGTTGATGCTAAACATTGACGTATAGATTGCTGCACACATGCGGATCGCTTTAGTTTTTCACATTTTCCAATATGTGATGGAGTTTTAGCGTCTTGATCAATCAGGCATTTTCTCTCAGAAGACACCTACAACAACAATTGTCATTTTATATCAAAAGTTAAAGAATTTAAAAACAATTGTAAAGCTTTTAGTAAAATTAAACTTACCAGTTTACTGCAGGCTCCACAAAATATTTTGTCGCATCCTTTATCAGTTTCAGGATATGGCTTCAATCCATAAAGAAATTTGTTCTCTACACTCATTGTATGTACGCACAGTATTTAAAAACGTAACACAATTACATGCTGTTTCGCTCAAAGATATTCAATGAATAAATAGTTTATTTGGGAATTAATAATAATAAAACGTATTTACCACATCCCTTCTGCTAGGCGAAATTAAACACGTGCAGTTCTTGGAAAAAAAGTATTAGAGAAACCAATATAAAAGATTTTTCGTTCTGAGAATTGTCGGTTGTCGATCTACATTAGGAATTACTAGGAATTTTCACTAATAGAAAGGACAAGAAAAAGCTTAAATATGCAATATATGCAACTTTTGTAAAAAATATGCATAGGAATGCCTAAATATGCAATATATGCAATCACTAATTACCGCTAATTTACTTCAATTAGTGTAATACGTCTACATATAGAGTATAATTAAAGATGTGCAAGAAATAAAATATATGCACTTAGGCATATAATCCGGTCTCTAGTAATAAATAATGTCCCGAAGGATTGGTGTATTAAATGGATTGGAATAATAAGGAGTTCGAATTCCAATCTTATTTATTTTAATTTTTTTTTTTGCTACATGTTTTGATCAACGTTTCAGTTCTGTTGTTTATTTCTCTGATATTTTACCAGATTTTAATGTGTTATTGTAAATGTGTTTTCTCGTTAATATTGATTTTAACTTAAGAGTTTTCCCTCATCCCATGATCATAATAGTTACTGATGCATCATTTTTTATATTAAACAAAGTTTTTGCGTTTTGTGAGCGTTTTTAACATTAATATTGTATTTTTTTAATTTTAATAACAAATTTTATAATAATAGCATATTTTTTCATCCTGTAATTGCCTGAGGATAATCGTTGATCGAAACATGTTGCGAAAAAATATTTTAAAATAAATAAGATTGGAACTTACAAACTCCTTGCTATTCCAGTTCATGTTATATTGTGACATTGAATTTTTATCGTCTGTCAAATAATTTCGAATTAGACATAAAAAGTTTGTTCGCGTCACATGAACTATTTGCACTATTATGCACTTTTTAAAACTTTTGTGTGCAAAAGTGCATAATAGTGCAAATAGTTCATGCGACGCGAACAAATTTAATACAACAATAATTGGGTATTTGTGTCACTAGGCCAGAAACTACAGTTTTGTAAGTGTGGGTACGGTTTTTGGGCTGTGACGGGAATCGTAATTAAATAAGAATGTGACCCCAGTATTTCAACTATGTAACCATCAGTCGTGCATGCATAACGGTAAATGTTAGATTTCAGTTAGAGGTGCTTTTTTGGCCAGAAATTATTTTTTTTTGAAAATCATTGCCTGAAGTTTTTTTTTTATGACGGGAATATGAATCACCACAAATTAATAAGAGTTTGTTACTAGCATCATGCAGTATTTTTGCAAGAAGCGGTGGTATGGTTTTAGGCACAATATTATTTATAAGCCGCGCCGAAATAAACACAAACCCTTTTTTATTACTAAAGTAAAGCTTTAACACTCATCTGTATATAATTACACTTTCCATAATTCCATCAATTTTACCTTAGAGATTGAACAAAATAATTCCATAAAAGCTCTGCTCTGATAAGTTATTGAAAAATGCCCCTAAAGCTATTGGCAAATGAGTACTACTGTCACGCACACTGCAAAAAACCCCAACCCATTCCGGATATTAGCATAAATGGATAACAGGAAAAATAACAATAAATTTCAACTGCGTGTACGGAAATAAATATTATTTTGTTGTTATAATTTTCTTTTTTATATTTCGTTACTTTTATAACTACTGGGGTTGAAATATTTATATAAATAATCCTGAAATTCGAAAAATATCGATAAATAATTATATTTTAACCCTAAAATAATCAATAACAAATTTCTCTTACTAAAAATCATTCAAAGATTTTATTTTTTTATATTTCTATACGCCACAATGAAGAAAATAATTCAATTTTCATCAATTTCTTAGGAAAAAAACCAAAGACGTTATTCCTATACTTTGTAATTGTAAATTATTAATTAGTAATTAGTTTATATTTGTTAAATATTTTTGATAAACATTATTTTCCGTTTAACCTATAGCTATTGCTTCTATTGTGTATTCAATCATTTATTTAGTATATGTAATCAACTCATTGTCTAGTTAAGTCTACTTAATGAAAGTAGGTCTAGAATCTCACAAACTCTTTTTTTATTAGTAAAGGGCTACATGTTCTAACACTCATCTTCAGGCCAACACTGAAAGCACATATGGGAACATTACAAATATGGATCGGATTAATAACAATATTTTAATTAAATTTAATAATTTTTTTTTTAAATAATATTTTGAAATTACATTGAATTAAACAACTAAATTATGAGGAGATACTGATGATTAGAATGAAAAAAAAACAAAACTTAAATACTTGAATACTGCCATCCTGCCGGCCTTCAAGATCTGATATCGACATATCTCGATTTGCTACACGAATCTGCCACTCCTCGCTAGTTCAAATGGTAGAGCGTTCATCCGGTAAACAAGAGTGTGTAGGTTTGAATCCTGTGTTAGGAGAGGACTTTTCATAGGAAAATTCCTCTTAATTATTACAGTTGTTAACAGAAATACATTAATTCTTATTTTTATATTTCACCGTTTAGTCTGCGTGAAACTACACCCACTGCAGTTCGAGTTCCGACACAACAGAGAGTGTATTAGAGTAACACTCCGTGGGGTTTAAAAACTGCCAAATTTTCATTAAAATCTTGTGATTTACGGTATGCGATTTTCCCTTGCAAGCCGACTGTCTATCCGTTTCTCTGCCTGTATAAACCAACTGTCTACTTTTGCAGGTGAATAGTGATGGGAATAAGATGTAAATTTGTACACCTACGTTAATTTTTATGGAATTTTGTGTCAGAACATTTTCAGCTATTCTTCTAATTGTAATTACAATCATGGAAAATAATTTGAAATTCAATTATTATTTACTCGCCATCAATATATGGAAATTCATTGTGAATTTTTTCAGAAGGCATAGGCGGATTTGGAGAGGAAGGTGAAGGAGAAATCGAAGGCGAAGGTGAGGGCGAAATATCAGGTTGGGAAGAAGGAGAAGGTGAGGAACCACCATGGGAAGAAGGTGTTGAAGCAGGTGAACTAGCCGGGCTTGGTGAAGAAGGAGAAGAAGGCGAAGAAGAAGGAGAAGAAGAAGGAGAAGGGGAAGCAGAAATAGAACGCCCCGAAGAAGAAGCGGTGGCCGAAGGGGAAGCCGAGAAGCCCGAAGAAATAGTACAAGTGCATCCAGAGGGCACCGTGAGCTATCTCGTATGCAAAGTGTACGCTTCCTGGCTTGAGGAGTTTGCGTCGAACTTGATGAAGTACAGCACGTGTATGCGTAATATGAGAATGCTGTTGGAAGGTAAGAATTCTCTGATTGCGTAAATTGTCAGAGGCAATCTTCTTTGATTGTTCTATGTCAGACATTCAATACACATTGAAATTATGAAAATATGAGATTCTATGATTTATTTCATTTATCGCCGACAGTATAAGCTCTTATGGCCGTTGTTATCTTTCCTAAAGATCGTTTTAATCCCCGTATGCAATATGAAATTTAATAGCAACTGTGTATCTCTTACTATTTTTAGACGCCTACCAGTAACACTATCTGTACTTCCGGTTGCGATGTTGCAGTTTATTTAGTTTTCACGTTAAGTAGTTTATTAAATCGTTTTCTTCAAAACGTGTATATTTTTTTCAAGTGTACACTGTTGTAGTAGGTTTAATAATACACTGATTATTATGTTTTAGTATCTATTTAACAATATCTTATTAGGAGCGATTACATCTTACGTGTTACACATATGTTACCCCATAGTACAGTACTTTCATAAGTATAAGTTCAGTGTTACCACAACATCTCCCTTTTTTTTTAACAAATATATTTGACATTAATTTAACCTTAAAATCATATAATCAAATAATTTAACTGTTACATACTTAACAACTAATGTAATAAACTTAAAAGTAATGCTTAAATAACTTTATTTAACCTAATACTATTATATATAATACATTAATGGACATAGTCTTTTAAAATAATTCGGAGTTTTTTATAATTTTGCCTCTTTGTTTCTTTTAATTATTGTTGTGTCATTATCTGGTTTGTGTATATTGTCATTGTAATTGGTGTTCACAATCTGGTGTATTGTCATTGTTAATTGGTAATTGTTGTTGCATTATCTGGTATCTTGTTATTGTCATTCGTAATTTGTGTCATTTAGGTATTTTCAAATAATTCATTGATATTCTCATAAAATTCATCTATGTTACATTTCGATATATTTTCTGTTTTTACAAGGTTTTTCCCGTTTTCCATTCTTTAACTAAATAACTCCTTGGTCTTTCTGTATCGATTTTTTAACTTTCCGGGTTTCCATTTTTTGTAAAATATTTTGTATTACAATCTCATCTCCTCTTTTTAAAACTGGTAATTTTTTGCATTCTGTTATAATAGTATTTTGTTTATTTTGGTTTAATTTTGAATATCATTCTTTTACCTAAAATTTGCGGTTCTAACAATTTAGGTGATATTGGTACGTACTCATTCAGTCTTCTACCTAGTAATAATTGAGCTGGTAATGTGTGTATTTTTATCAATAGATGTATTACGATATTCTAACAATGAGAGATACATGTTTTTGTTATCATACTGAGCTTTCTTTATAGTTTTTTATTGTTTGCACATTTCTTTCAATAAATCCATTGGATTGTGGATAAAAGGCAAACTTGTTTTGTGTACTATTTCCCAATCCTTAATAAACCTTTTAAATTCCGCACTAGTAAATTGTGGGCCATTGTCAGTATAAAATATTTCAGGTCTACCATGTTTTGCAAATACAGACTTCATATGATCCACGACAATTTTGCTAGTGGTGTTATTATAGCAATAAATCAATTCAGGATATCTTGAATAGGTATCAACTATTAATAAGTATTCTGATTCATTGAAATGAAAAAAATCACCTCCAACTATTTGCCAGGGTCTTACAGCATTTTCATTTCTTTGTTCATTAGTTCTTCTTTTTTATTTTAATATTTATCTTTATTATTACTATTTTGATAAGTAATACATGCTGGGCATTTCTTTACTACATCTGTTATTTCCTTACACATAAATGGCCAATATACTAATTCTCGAGCTTTCAAAAGTGTTTTCTCTATACCTTGATGACTATAGTGTAATCTATTTATTATTTCTGATCTCATTTTCTGTGGTATTACTATTTGATTATCTTTAAAAATGACTTTCTTAACTACTACTAGACTCTCACATTCCAATATTTCTTAATATTATCACTTAATTCTTTTATAGTATTAGGCCATCCTGCTTTAATAATTTCAGAAAGTTCAATCATTTCTTTATCTTTACCTGTTTCTGTTCTGATTAGATCAAATTTTGTAGGACTAATGCTTATATATTAAACAATGTTATTTGTGCTTCTATATCTGACTCTA
Organism: Protaetia brevitarsis; assembly: GCA_004143645.1. Lineage (NCBI taxonomy): Eukaryota > Metazoa > Arthropoda > Insecta > Coleoptera > Scarabaeidae > Protaetia > Protaetia brevitarsis. The sequence continues at coordinate 177,942 of RXPK01000646.1, forward strand.
TTATTTTAAATGTTTGATCATTATAATTGTCTCTAGATAATGTATCTGCTACATAAAGTAGACTACCAGTTATATTTTACAGTAAAGTCATAACATTGCATATTTATTCTTAACCTTGTAATCTTAATGGACAATTATTAGAGGTTTTTTGAAAATAATTTTTAATGTGTTGTATCTGTGTTCGACTACGAAATGCCTACCATAAATACTGGTGAAATCGATTGACAGCCAAATGCCATAGCTAAAGTTTCCTTCTCAATTTGGGCATACCCTTTTTGCGATTCTGTTAATGACTTTGGACGCATACGCTACAGGTAGATTATCTGGAGTATCACCGCCCCTAGTCCATCTTTTGAACTATCAACAGATAAAACAATTGGTTTCCCTCATCAAATACTTCAAAACTGGACTACACATTAATAATTCTTTTATTGATTAAATTCCTTATTGTGTTTTGGTTGTCCACATCCAAATGACATTGTTTTTGTTTACTTCTCTTAAATTTGCAGTTAATTAGATAAATTTGGAATGAATTTGCCTAAATATGTGACCATACCCTAAAAACGTGCGAGTTCTTTTGCATTTTTGTGGTACTGGTATTCTTTTAATGCTTCAACTTGTCTACATCAGGTTTAATTCCCTCCTCACTTAAAACATGTCCAATATATTTGACCTCTTTAACACCAATTTACATTTTCTCTATTAAATCTAACTCCAGTGTCTTTGCTCTATTTAAAACTACTTTTAAAATATATCATGTTCTCTTTGTATTAGCATATATAATCAGATCATCTATATAAACTTAACACTTTTTATATTTCAAAAAATTTCACTGAATATTTTGTGAAACATCTCTGGTGCTACTGATAACCATATGGTAATCGTAAAAAGCGAATCTACCGAAAGGCGTAGAAAAAGTAGTTAACAAAGAGGATTCTTGATCTAATTCTATTTGCCAAAACCCTTTATGTGCATCTAAAATTGAAAATAACCAGATCAATCAATCTCTTGTGATTTCATCAAGGTAATAATGTTCACGACTATAAGCTTTATTTAAATTTGAGGATCTAAAAAATACGTAAACTCTTGTCAGGTTGGTTAACTAAAACAATTGGATTAACAAATTCAGTAGGCTCTGTTACTTTACAAATTATTTTTTGTTGAATCATTCGTTCTAACTCATTTTCTAAATTTATTCATTAAGCCAAAGGGAATTTTTCTGCATGGACCACACAGGTTCATACTTTCTTTTAATTTAAAGTGACATAATTTATTAGCAATTTTTCCAATTCCCGTAAATAAGTAGTTATATTCTGACAATATCTCATTATTAGCATTAATAGTTTTGACATTTTTATTAATTGACAGTAAATTTAGTTTTTCAATTGTTTCAATACCTATAATAGGCACTGTTTTTTCACTTCCAGTTTCTTATGATTTTCAAATTTTAAAGGACTTCCTTATCATCTATCTTACATTTAAATAACAGGATCCTAAACATTCAAACGGTCACATTGTAATTTGTAACATTTAACAAGCTGTGATTCATTTTTTAAATTTAACTTGAGATTCTTATACATATGTTCTGGTATAAGATTGATATCGCACCTGTATCAAGTTAAAGTTAATGTTCTTGTTACAAATCTACAACAGTTACAGGAGTAAACCAATTCTTACCCTCTTTATAATAGATAAAGAACTAAAACCCAAATCATTATCTCCACAGAGACTCTTGAACATTGGAGCTTCGACATTGACTGCAAGTGGTTAACTTCTTGCATTTCTTACACTGTTTCCATAAGCTGGACAATTTCTTCTTCATGTTCTTTCCACATCTTGTGCACTCCCTGTTGACTTGTGTTCTGTCTTGCTTTCTTTCCATATTTCTATTCTTATTTTCTTGTCCATTATCTTGACGTTTATCCTTCTCATTCTTCCTTCTGTAGTTGTTTTCATGATTACCACTCGATTTTTTTCTTATTTCTTGAACATCCGCTTTATTTCCAGTCCTATCTAATAATTGTTTAACATGCATTTCAGTTTGTTCAGCAGCCTTACATATATCCATTGCTTTTTGTAAATCGAGGTTGGTTCTCTTAGTAATCTGTCACGTACTTTTGAGTCTCTTATTCGCAACCACTCTGTCTTTTATGAGGCTATCTTTGAGGTTTCGAAATCACAGTTCGATGCAATTATTTTTAAATCGCCTACATATGTATCTATTGTTTCTCCTGCCCTCTGTTCTCTAGTGTTGAACTTGTGCCTTTCAACACTTAAATTGCTCTTCGGAATAAAATATTCCTCGAATTTAGTTAGTATTACCTTTAGATCTTTTTTTTTGTACATCAGTCAATTCAAAAGTATCTAGAATTTCTAGGCACTGCTCACCAATTATATGTAAAAATGTAGCAGCCTGTATTTCCATATCCCGCTTATCCAATCCTGTAGCTGTACTATATAATTTAAATTTACCTTTGAATTTTTTCCAGTTAGTTCCTAAATCTCCCTCCATAATCATGGATGCTGGTTGTTTAAGGAACTCCATTTTGTTTTGTTTTTTTCGTTGGTTTTTCTTTTTTTTTTTCTTTTTTTTCACTGGTTTCACTGACCTCACTTTTTATTTTAATTGTTTTACGACTACGCCATGTTGTAGCAGGTTTAATAATACACTGATTATTATGTTTTAGTATCTATTTAAGAATATCTTATTAGGAGCGATTACATCTTACGTGTTACACATGTGTTACCCCATAGTACAGTACTTTCATAAGTATAAGTTCAGTGTTACCACAACATACACAGACAAAGAGAGATACTTTTTACAGTTTTTAAAAACGTTGATAACCCATACATTGCTTGTTACAGCTTTTACTACATTAATTGAGTCTGTAAATAGGAAATGGCGTAAGGGAGAAAATAAATTCTAAATAAATTTGTCTTCTTTTTGCTAATTCTCAAATACATAATTATATGGCCATCTATATTTTACTGCTTTCAATAAATTAAATGGAATTGGAATATAGCATTATTTAAGCAATATGAAATGTCATTTTTACCCTTGCAAGTAAATGTAATCCACATAAAATACAAAATACAGATACCGTGACACAGATTGTTTGCAAATTTCAAAATAGGAAAATTCTTGTCTCGTATTATATTAAAATTAAGTTACTTTGTAACTGATTATTTTGTAACAAGTATTCAATTACACTGTAATTGTAACTGTGGGTGTAATGAATTATTTCCTGCCCAATACTGCATTCCGCCCTCTTTTCAATCTCTGTATCCTAATCTGCGATAATAACAAAACTAATCTTCGTTTTCGCCATTTAGCCCACAAGTTGCAATACGGTCCGATAGTGTCGCAATTCCTACTAAACTGGGGCACCTACCTGAGCGATTCCGGGGCTTTCGAGATGAGTATGACCGTATACCTCAAAGGAAAACCGGTCACCAAATGTCCGAAATGCGGCGACTACACTCTGTACAATTTGCCCAAAGACCACGAGATACCTCCCGAGCTTAAAGTCGCCGTGGATTCGACAGTGAAATGGAAGAAACTTATCGAAGAAGCCGAGAAATTGTGCGAGCAGTATTCGTCTGCCCAAACCGAAGACACAGTCTCCCTTACCAGTCACGAGACCATCAACATCTTGGATACTTCAGACGCTATGCCGCAACAGTCCAGTGATACTTCGATGTACGTCTTTGAAGATTTTGTGCCTAATAATAACAATAATTGTGATAATAATAATAATAATAATCCTCATAACTGCCGTTGTCCTTCGAGATTCAATCGATCGCGGTATTGATGTTGATGATGACGGGTGTCCTGTCTGTCTGTTCATTGCCTCCAGAGTTTCCCATTTCCGTTTTGTGATGGTAAAAATGTATGCTTTCTTTATCAGTGTTATTTCGTACCTACTGTTTGTTAATTTATTTATTTTTATATCCTTTTGGCGTTTAAAATAAAGCTTAGCAACTGAAGCAATGTGTTTTTTGTTAAATATGGGATTTTTCACTACATAGATTCTTAGATAATAATACTATATATTTCGGATAAGATTTAATATCAAATACAAAAAATATATAAAGCTGTGATATAGCGGGCGTCCAGCTTAAGACGCAATCGGACCTTAAGCGGAGCCGCGGCGGCGCTTCTCAATGCGTATGTGTACTGACTGAATTCAAAATGCAAAATAAAATAAAAAAAAATGAAAAGGAAAAATTAAATTAGCTAGCTAAACGGATAAAAATTTTGAAGGGCGCAAAAGAACAAATATATTATACAGGGTTGGGATAAAGTATGGAACCAAGCAAATAACTTTAAAACGGAGAGGATGATGTGTGATTGAAACTTTGCAAATAAGTGTCACGAAATAAATACATCTAATTTCGATTTTTGTTGTGCGACTGTACTTCCGGTTCAACCGGAAGTCTCTTATATTTTTATTTAATGGAACACCCGTATATTTTGCAAATATATAATAGACCTTGTTTTTGCGAATTCGACCATACTGGTTTTTCCACATTATCTGTAAAAATGAGAGAGATAGAACACTCCACATTTACTGAACAATTAATTTATTTATCGTAAATTATTAACAAAAATGGCAGTCATCTTATAAACGAACTCATTTAAAGCGCTTCAAAATGCTCGCCGTTTACTACTTGACAATATGCAAGTCTTGTACGAAATTCCTGAGTTACCTTTTCCAAAGCTTCTCTACGGATTAAATCACATTCGTCGACTTTTCTTTGCCTCATACTCCTGCAAAGTAGTTGTCGCCTAACGTAAACACGAGATTTGAGAAAACCTCACAGATAAAAATCTAATGGACTAATGGTCTGAGAGAACGTGCAGGCACTCTATTGAATCCTCTACGTCCAATCCATCGATTTGAATAGCACCCAAAAAGTTCTTAACTCGCCTACCATAGTGGGGAGGCGCTCCATCTGTTGAAACCAAAAACTTTGAGGCAACTCCCATTGTGTTAAGTGCAGAATAATGTGTTTCTCAGTAGATTCCAAATACTTTTCTCCACTTAAGTTTCTTCTATAAAAAAAATGGCCTATAAGCCTGTTTTCAACAATTTCTATCCAGACATTCAACTTTTGAGGATGTTGATGTACGGCTTCATGGATGCAGTGAGGATTCTCATTGGACCGTACCTGGAATTATGGCCATTTGACTGTTCCATTCAAACAGAAGTTGCCTTCGTCAGAAAATATCATTCATTCATCTGCATTACAAATTTCCATCATCTTTCGCCAAAAACTCTCGCGTCGGTCAAAATCATCATCTGACAGTTCTTGAAGTAGGTGTATTTTATACGGATGCAACTTTTCTCTCTTCAAAATGTTTTCCTACAGAACGACGACTTATGCCATGGTTTAGTGCAAAGTTGTGGTAGAAAGTTTGAGGTAATTCTTCCAATTCAATAGCACATGTTTCTCTAACAACTGCGTTAGTTGCGGTCTGTGGTCTGCTGTTTTTGGTGAATTTTTTAACCGTTCCTGTCATACTAAACGTTTTAGTGTTTTAGTGACAGCTGAAACGGTTATAGGAGTTCTTTTCGGATGCCAAATCATTAAAAGGTGACACACTTCTTCATGAGTTCTAACGCGATCGCCAAACCCGATTATCATTAAATTTCAATACGTTCTCTTTTATTTAAATGCATCATTTTTATCCGTACAATTAGTAATTTGATGGACGTGATTAAATAAACTTGACAGTTCGTTAACAGGTTCCGCTAGATTATAATACCTTTTGTTTGTTTGTTGCTGGGCAAAGCTTTGGGTTGTGACCGACATCTATGGAGTTATTGTATCATCCCCACTGCCATATTGCCTAAACTAATTATCTCTCCATTATTTACAAATAATGGTGCTAAACCAGTATGTCGAATTCGCAAAAAACAAGTCTATTATCATCTGCAAAACATACAGGGTGTTCCATTTAAATAAAAAAATAAAAGAAGAACTTCCGTGTTTGAACCGGAAGTACAGTCATAAACAACAAAATCAATATCAGATGTATTATATTTCCTACACTTATCTGCAAAGTTTCGTCAATTTACCATCCTCTTCGTTTTAAGATATTTGCTTGGTCCATACTTTTTATCCCAACCCTGTATATATATAAATAAATATAGTAAGAACGTGTGGGCGAAAGAAATCTAACTTTCTTAATTCCCCAAAATTGAAAAGGTTTAGTTAAAATAAAAGAACGAATTTAACTCAACTACCGTTAATTCAACAATCAAAAATTTATTACAAAAAAGAAAAAAAGTAATTACAAATTGCAGAAAATAAAACCGTGAACAGAGGGTTCTGGTCTAAATCAAAAGTGCACGTGCTTCTTAAATTACAATAGGACAATGCTATTTTCTATATCAAAGCAAAAGATATTTAGTTCAGGAAGATATCCTTTTCTTTTCAAAACAATCCGTGGTTTCAAAATAAATAAATTAAGCTGGACATATTCTAGCCAATATACAAAACATGAAAAACTAAATGCAATAACATGTTTCTATTCACCCAACCCGAGGGATTAATAATTAAATGAAACAGAAAAATGAAAAACGGAGAATTAATTCTTTGACCTATAATAAAAACTAAACTAAATATATCTTCTGCACGTAAATAATAAATGATCTTACGTCTATGATGTGCACACATCCAACTATAATAACAATTATTATTAAGCGAGTTCCTTGATGGACGAAATATATTCAAATTATGCGAATCAAATTAACCATATCAAAAGAATTAACAAAATGGCAGCAACGTTTTAAAATACATGTATCCACGCTGACAGTCGACCAAGGAACTGCTTTCATACAATTCACCAGTCGTTTTTGTAACAAAGATCCTCTCTCGGACTACGTACAACGCAGCTGGCACAAAATAACACGCCAACATTTAGAAGAAATAGGCGCTAACATACAAGAGCAAATAAAAAGACATCTAAATGTAAATGAAATTAATTTTAAAAAAATGAACACTTAAATAATTAAACAATTTAAGCTCATTAACTTAATCTTATAAAATAAATCTACATCTGTGAAAATTCTCCTCGAACATTGACAGAAGCTGAACGGAGTAAACTGACAAAATCTATGCAACTTAAAAAAAAAACTCTCACAAAAGCTGAGTGTCCGTCCACAGCGTTCTATCGTGAGAAACTGAAAAATCGCGATATCTCCAAAATCGTGGAGAAGACAGAAGAATATCCATATAAAATCGACAGAAAATTAAATTTCACATCCATTTATGTAAATTTGACGTTTCCGAGATAAATATTTTTCTGTAATGTTCTTTCTAGTTTAATTATCTATTTTCAAAATAAGTGCAATGAAGACACCAGTGCATATTAGCGATGGTTGAACAGTAAGCTTATAGACAATTTATTCTGCAGTGTCTGCACACACGTCTTTTATGTCAAAATTGTTGCTGTTTTAATTACAGCGTTATTAAATAGGATCTGTAATTTAAACGCAACAATTTTAAAATAAAAGACGTGTGCGCAGACGTGTAATAATTTCCATTGATACTGTTCAACCATGCCAAGATGAACTGGTGTCTTCATTGCACTATTATTGATAAATAGATATTAATCTAGAAAGAAAATACAGAAAAAGATAATAAATCCCGAAACGTCAAAATCTAAGGTATGTAACATGTATACCATTTGTTCCTGTCAATTCCTAGTGTCAAAATCTTCTTTCATTTTCAATTCAAATTAAACTTGTCGGCTCAAAAAACATTGTGTATTCCCACGCCAGAAACTCTTTGCGAGTATTCGTACTTGTGGACCTCGGCCCACAAACCGTACTCATACACGCAAAACTGTAGTTTCTGCCTAGTGAGTACAACAGTTCAATGCAGAATTAGTACCCTCTTTCAAGTATTTTAATGATGTGTCGTATAGAGAGTTTTTCCAGATTATTAAGGCTGCGAAAGTATGCCAATATTTAAAAAGGGAGACAAAAAAATGTTGAAAATTATCGTCCAATAAGTTATTCTGCCAGCCATCTCAAAGATTATTGAAGAGGCAATCGCATCAAGATTGATTTTTATCTGGAAAAACAAATTATTCATCTCCGGAAACAACATGATACAGAAAAAGGCATTTTACATCAAGTGGGATATTACAAATGAGTTAAGACATATATGACATTGCTGGGTCTAATTAGGCTTTGATTCATGTGAGTCATTCGATTTTGATGCGAAAGTTAGATATTTACGGGTAAGGGGGAAACCACTAACTTGCTACTATCTACCTCAGCGAAAAGGCCAACTAACATTTTGGAATGGTTCCAATCAATCTAGGGCATCGAATATTGGAGTTCCCAGGAATCTACTTGGGCACTCCTGTTCCTATATACATTAATGTTTTCGCATTAACTGGGTGAACGAATTTTTTTTATATGTGGACACACCGTCATCTTGGTGCACGCTGAAACCCTCAAAAACTAAAATGAAAAATCCAAAGGCCAGTTGGAATTCGCTGAAATGGTCAGGCTGCAAACATTAAGATGATTATGAAAAAACACAAATATAACCTTCGCCACCACAGCAGTGTCATCATGTGGAATTTTTCTTGAGTATAATTGACCCAAATAAGATGATCAGCACCTTGATGATTGAGAGTGGATGTCATCGGTCGAGATTTTTGCAGTACTGACAGCGGAGCATAATGATGAGCATGTAGTATTCATGACCGCAGTAGCGCTTTACCTAATGAAGTAAGTAGAAATACTTAAAATATAAAAGTCAAATGGCTAGTAACGTTTGCCTCTAAACAGTCATCATCATCATTTAATAGTGGCACATAAGTCCGGCATTGAGCTAGGCTCATGTACATCCTATAATCTTTATTTCACTCGAGCAGCTGGGGTCACTATACAGCCCAGTATCTTACTGAGTGGAAACTTGAAATCCTCGAGGGTCCTTACGATCTTCCCGAATACTTTCTGCCTGATACCTTCAATTTCTCACATGTGCAGATTACATGTTAATCGTCTCTTCCTGAGTTCCATCTTTTGCACCCATTCGCTATTCGACCGTGTGTAGAATGCTTTTTCAGGGCGTGTACATTACCAGCCCCCCAGTTAATGGGTGTTAGTAGGACGAACTCTAGGCGGACTGACGGATGCTCGGCATATCTTGTCAAGGTATCCTCTGATGATATTGTCATTATCACGCAAAGGCAAATTTAGAATACCTCTGTGGACATAGTTCAAAGAGTTTAACTTCACGAAAATGGTGTCAATCGATGGGACCAGTTCAACCCACTAAGACAACCCAGTAGCATTTACGGAAAGCAAAATCCAATCTAAACCATAAAACTGGATGGGCCAAATATTAGCTGAGAGCGAATTAAAATCTAGCTTTACCCTAGACAATAACTTCTATGGAACAAATGAACTTGAATACCCAAAAGGCCAAAAGATCTGATGGTGTGCTGACAACTTGCGGAAAATTGTGAGTGCAACAAAAAAAACTCTTAGATTATACACCGATAGTAACCGATCACCCCTAGCATCATTATGGAGCAAAAGACTAATCTGGCCCCGCGAGATTAACTCTCGAAAGTGCAAAATTAGCTGTGATGCATAACGGGGCATGAGAACCTGCCCACAGCATTAAGTAGTCAGTTTGCCCCCCTGCGCATGTAAAGAGACGTGCGAAAGAACGGCCTAGAATGCCAAGAAGAGATGATTAGATAGCCTCATTCCTGACTTGAGAAATCGGGATACCCCGGGAATGTTAAAAAAAATTACTTTTGAGGATTCCCATAAGCTAGGTACAGGGCGAGTGGATCATAACACATCTTGAACTTGAATAGAAATACATCAAATGGTATACTGATGGCTCCAAAACGGCAGAAGGAAGTGGAATAGGAATAGATGGGCCTAGAACTTCATATTTCGAAAGCTTGGGAAAATACCAAGTATATTTCAGGGGGAAATACACGCTATTGGAAGATGTGTTCAGTTCATTATGGATAGGAACTATCGGAAATGAGGATTAACATCGTGTCTGATAGTCAAGCAGCATCAGGCGCTGAACTCATATGAAATCAGCTCCAGATGGTCTGGGAATGCTAGGGAAACTAAATGAGCTAGGCAAAAGAATAAAGGTAACCCTCTGTGGGTTCCGCGTCACACAGAGGATGGAAGGAACGAGAATAACGAATAACCTCGCGAAAAAAGGGGCTGGAAATGCCTTTTGTAGGGCCTAAACCTTGCGAGTTAAATAGGCAGGACAATACTAAAGAAACTAAAAATGGAAATGGAGCAGAGAAAATCCAACGTAACTGGGGAAATCTCCAGGGAATGAGGCAAAGTAAAATTCTTTCTGGAACTTATAACCAGAAGAGGTTTACAGAATGCATCAACCTGATAAGAACAATGTTCGCATATAACAGGAATACTTTCGGGCCCGTGTGAGACTGAAAGGGATACTGAATAAGCTAGATTGGAAAAAGAATCCTGAATCAGATTTTGTGGGGAACAGGAATGAAAAATAGCATCCACCTCCTCTTCAAACTGCGTAGCACTGTGCAACTCGAGGGCATTGCACCTGGGAGCATGTGAAATCGAAGAGGGAGACTACCTAGACTGGGGCCTTCTGACATCCTACACTTTCTAAAAGAAATAGGATTGGAAGGCCAGCTGCAAAGCAGCAAGAATAGGGGACACAATAGATTTTTAGGTCGCAGTGTAAGACCAACCTTCTACTTTACATAATATATCTTGTGCGTCTCGTAGGTTATCAGAGTAATCTAGCATTCCATACGCCTATTAAGCGCTTTAGGTATGGAGTTGACCTCAAGTCGAACCTCATTTCTTTGTATTTTCATCTAACCAGGTCCAGATTTCCCTTCTTGCGGAGTCCTTGGTAATCCCACATACGGGCTCTGGATCTATGAAGTGTCTTTTAAAGCCCTCCTTGACTAGTTTGTCGACTATTACATTACCCTTTATATCCTCATGTCCCGGAACCCAAATAAGAGACACCGTGTAGTCTCGTGTTTGTGTATTGAGGGATTGTTTGCAGTCTCTAACTAGTTTTGACCTAGTTATAGGGTTCTAAACTACCTTGATAGCAGCCTGGCTGTCAGTCATTATACTTATTTTCCTCCTCATGTAGCCCCCCCCTTTGCAATAATTTCTGCACAGGCTGCAAGGGCGAATACCTCTGCCTGGAAGACCGTTGTATGCTTCCCCAGACAGTCATCAATACAACGACAATTTTATTTTAGCAGTGTAATGAAAAAAAAGATTTTTATGTACTGTATAGAGTTCATTATTAAACTATATTATACCACGATAAAATTGTAGTTTACACCTCCAGGTATTTCCAAGTTTCACATTTAGATTCATAGCACTGAAGTCTAAGATATGAAAATGTGAAATAACTCCATTCGACTTCAACTCGCTCATTTCCACCTTGCGAATTTTTCCAGTCTGCTTGTGTGTATATAGTCTTAACATCCGTAACATCGTCCTCATTTGCGCCTAGAACACACTCTGGAACTTCTCCTTTATATTCGCAATTTCATCTACGTAAATATGTATGGGTAAAATAAACGTATTCGCGGAATTAAACGACACGCCGTTCGGGTCGTTTTTATGGACTTCATCGTGGCGCTTCCGAGCGATAAGGGACGCTCAATTCTTCCGCTAAATAGTCGTTGTTCCTTGCCGGAGTGCCGGTTAAGAAATCCTGGGAGTCGTGAGGTGATGTTCAAGTGGGTGATCACATACGCCTCTGGTCCTACATGTTCGACTAGACGATTACACGCCGCAGTTATTACGGAACAATTACGAGATCGTTAACAGGGTAATTGGAGCGGATCTCTACTGCATTTGTAGTATTCGAGTGTGGAAGGGCGTTAAGGCGAAGCGGCTAAAGGTAGGGTAGACAGTTATGGAAACAAATAGTCGCGTCAGATGTAATTGCGTTCCACGATGAGAGATAAGGGTAGATATGATTCAAGTAGGAGCGAGCAAGCAAGGAGGAAAGTTATTCAATTCAAAAAAAAATGCAGTTACGTGTGTTACAGAATCGTTTCCGTGATAAAGAAAAGATAGGTAGTTTAATTA